>JAGKTI010015274.1:0-20690 GCA_018397915.1 Birgus latro | reverse complement strand
GGAAGGAACAGTGTGCAGGCATGTGGCCTTTGGTTCCTTCTTCTTTGCATTTAAAAAAAAAAAAAATGTCCTGCACTCAAGCAAATTTTCAGTTATTTGACATCTTATCCTCTTCAATCTGGTGATGTATTTTTTGGTTTATTCTTGCCATATCTCGACAATTTTAGTCACCCTAGGACAAACCTCCAGTAGTGAAGGAAATAATGAAGGCTGTATTTAACTCCCCTGATTCCAAAAGTCTCCCTAAGTCTGGAAAAAATTGTCTGGAGGTAGCAGGAATGCGTGCATACATATGCCACCGTAGCAAAGGGGTTAATCCAAGAGGGAGGAACACAAATGAACCACCTGCTTGACTTCTGCCTTCCTCTGTTGGCTGATATTCTAGTACTACAAGAGGCTTAGTGTGTTTCTCTCCCCACTGATGAGTGTCTTTGATATGCTGCACCAAGGAAGAAACTTCCCAACATGCCTTACGTGTGAGGTAGGCATAGTGGAATAGTAGGCAAACTTTTGTCCCTGACTCTGTTACCCACTAGTAATACTGTTAGGAATGAACCTTGGTCAGTAAAGGAGAAAGATATTTGTAGGCTTAAACATATGGAGATAAGCATGATCAGATGGATGTGTAGGACATCCTTAAATGACAGGCCTGGGAGGATTAGGATTGCACATGAAGAGTTGAGAGGAAGGATGGGGCTTGAATGTGTTAGTGATGTTACGAGAAATGGTAGATTAAGATGGTTTGGGCACATGGAGAGGATGGGTGTGGAGGGTGAGAGGTGTGAACATTGAGGGTCAAGTTGCAAGAGGTTTACTGAAAAAGATTTGAGATGTGATCATACAGTGTGACGTCAACAATAAGGGACTGAACAGAGAGTCTGATAGAGATCTTGCAGCACAGAAAACCTTCATTAGGTGACCAGTGCTGATGGATGAAACCATGTTGGAGCCTTTACAAATAACACAAAATGAAACCTTTCCATGAATTTATGCACAGTTTTTGGTTGACAGTTCAATAAATTCTAGATCTTATTTCTCAGTTACATTAACCCCTTGGATTGTCAGGAGTTCTCTTGGTTAAACAAGTCATCTGGTATTACACTGAATAATGAAGCTAACTGTAACTACTCTACTGTTGCAGGGTCAGGACCTAAAGATTTCTCTTGACAAAGACACATTGTTTTATATTACCCTAAATTAAACAATAAAATATCAGCACCTGATAGTGTCTCCAAGAGGTTAACCCCTCAGTATGATGACATCTTTTAACAGTGATAATTACTGTCCTTAATTTTTGCTTCCCCTGGATAATTCTACAGTAGACCCTTGCTATAATGGATATCAGATTTAATGAACACCATGAAGCCCACCATACTTTCTATCAGCCATACTGAACAATGGTTGGTAAATGGGGTGCATCACATAGCTCCGAAAGCTGCTTTGCCCATCAAACAGTTTTCTGGCTATACCGAACAATGGTTGTTACACGGGGTGCATCATGCGTACCTTATGAACTGCTCCTCAGGTACAAGGTGACTCATAACACAGTTGCCAAGGTTGGCAACAGTCTTCCCTACCCACCTGGACAAGACTGGAGATCTTCAGGTGGGAATAGGTGACAAAATGGACTATTTGGCAGCTACTTCTGGTAGGCCTGGGTGGGACCAGAGTCTGTGGACACATTGTATCACACATGATCAGCCTCAGTCTTGCCACATCTTTTGTTGCATTCAGACAACCGCATGTGCGTATCATGTCTCTCAACTTTACCAAGTGTTTTTCCATTGTGATTGTGGAAAATGGCTTTTACGAAGGACTCTCCCAGCACCTCCTCTTCTGAAAAGCCGAGAGGAGGACTTTTACCACTGAGGAGAAAATGGAGGTGATCAATGCCCACAAGAAAGGCACAGGCGAGGCCAAACTCATGTACAAGGATGGCCTTAAGCTGACCCTTCAAAACATCCCGAACGCTAAAGATAAAACAAGGGAAGTATTGTAATGAAGAAAACGGAGATCAGCAGGAAGGGGATGGATGTGTTCAGGATCAGGAAGCTGCCAAACAAGAAGCTAGATGAAGCTGTGTATAAATGGTACACACAGGAGTGCGCAGAGGGTGTCCCTGTGCATGGCCTGGACATCCAACTCACAGCACAGAGGCTTGCAGCACACTTTGGAATTGGAGATTTCAAGTGTAGTGATGGCTGGTTATGGAGGTTCAAGAGGAACCAAGCCATAGTTAACAAGGTCATAACTGGAGAGCTGCTTAGTGTTGATGTTGACGCTGTGGAGCTATTCATTCAGCATCTTGAGAAGCTGATGGAGGAGGAGGGCTTGCATGAATTTCAAATTTATAATGCAGACGAGACTGGGTTCTTTTGGCATGCCCTTCCTCAAAACACCCAGGCTTCCAAAGGTATTGGCAGCACTCCAGAGTATAAAACAAAGAAGGAGTGACTCTCCATTCTGGCCTTTGCCAATGCTGATGGCTCTCACTGCCTACAGCCAGTCACAGTAGAGGAGAGCAAGTGATCCAGGTCACTGAAGGACATCATGGCCAAGCTTCCTGTGGAGTACTATAACAGGGTGTATAAAAGCCCGCATTGCCTAAAGGCAAAGTGGGGATCCTCTTTTTGGCTCAATGGTAACATGCATGCGTATGAACCGTGGGGGGTCTGAGATCAAATCTCAGCCAAGACAGTGTGATTAATTTGTTAAGTTACATTTCAGTTATTACATTGGTTGGCAGCAGTGTGGGATGTGAGGTGGGGCTTGGTTGGCAATTTGATGTTGTTCCTTGCTTAGCTGACAGCGTCCCTGTCCTGACATCCCGGAGATGGGCTGTTCAGTGTGGTCCTCAGCCTCCCCACAGGTGGCCTCCGATGCTACGCTACATTGTGTGTTTGAAACTCGCCAAATTAATCACCAAGGGGAGAAAAGACGGATGTCACGGGGTGTATAATAGCCCGCATTGCCTAGAGGCAAAGTGGGGATCCTCTATTTGGCTCAGTGGTAACGTGCGCCCGTATTAACCGTGGAGGACTGAGATCGAATCTTGGCCAGGACAGTGATTCATTTATTAAATTTCATTTTGGTTATTACAGTACCATGCAAACAAGTCTGCCTGGATATCATTAATGAGTGGTTCCACTATAGCTTCGACCCTTCTGTGAGGCAGCAATCAAAACGGTATGGTAGCAGTCCTGACGAAATGAAGGCAGTGCTGCTGTTGGACAGTGCACCAGCCCATCCTTCCTCTGCCAAACTCTGCAGCAAGGATGGATAATTCAAGACCTTGTTCCTGCCACCCAGCACCACTGCCCTTATCCAGCCCATGGACCAGGGAGTCAAAGAGTGCCGAGAGGCACAACAGAAACCTCTACCTGCAGCTTATCCAGCCCATGGACCAGGGAGTCATAGAGAGTGCCAAGAGGCACAACAGAAATCTTTACCTGCAACAATGTCATGCTGACAGAGGATGGGATGGATCTGGGTGACTATGAGGACACCAGAGGCAAGAATACCCTACACAATTTCAAGAATTACAGTACACCATAAAGGAAGGCATCTTCAACTGAACAAAGGTATGGAAGAAAGTGCTACTTGCCATGCTCAGGAACAGGTGGTGCAAACTCCTCAAACCCCCCAAGATGCCAGCACACAATATGATTTTGAGGAATTTGATCGACCGAGGATGGTAGAATTGTTGGCTGCTGAAGGGCAAGGGAACCTTGCTGAGCAGGATCAGAAAGACTGGCTGGATGAAGATGCTGGTGTGCCTGGCTACTGTCACCAGCCTGAAGAGGAGACTGGCAGAACTACAGGAAGACACAACACCTGCAAAGGAGGAAGAAGACGAGGAGGAGGAGGAGGAGGCACCTGGATCACCTTTAGCTACAGGTGTTGATACCACAGACATAATCTTGACCATCATTGACAGAGTTGGAGGGCCTCATGTTCAACATCTTGAGATCATGCAACTCATCAGGCTGGGGTTCATGCAGTAGCAGCTCCCACGGAAGATCCAGCCTAGATCTCCCAGTTTTTCAAACCTGTTCCCTCTCCTGGTGCCAAGAGACTTTGCACAGAGTCTGAGACCTCGACTGTGTCTGTAGCATCAGCCTCCTCAGCCAGCTTCCACATAGCCTTAGGATCCAGCAGCACAGCCTCCAGGACCCCAACCCCCAGGACCACAAATCTCTGTATACCAAGATGTGACAACAAAGCCATCAGATGCCATCTTTGCCAACACTGCTGATGAGTGACAGTTCACTCAATGTACAGCCTACAAGATGAGTGGCAATGTAAGCAGTGTATAGTCATCTATACAGGTACAGTGTACAAAACATGTGATTCCTACCCCTTTTACTCCAACCTGGCCTGAAATTACCCTCTCCCAATGATGACTGCTGAGCTGTAATAACAGATTACAGTAAAACAGTACTAGTCACATGGATGTGAAAATTTGTAACAGGGTGAAATTATGTGAATGGTCCAAAAATGTAAATGAGTATAGTTATTTTTAGTACAGTACTAGAATATGACATTATATTCATTTATTTTTTGACATGTGCATGAAACTCCACCTGAGGGGGAGGCCTTGGATATAATGAATTGTGACTAACGAACCCAACTTCCCCCCAATTAGTCCGTTATAGTAAGGGTCTGCTGTATTTAGTTCAGGACTACATGTGTACAGTATATAAACAGGAGACTTCTATATGAGAAGTGTCCCCTAAGGTAAGTAATATCTGGCGATAATGAGAGAATAAGAGATTTCATTACTGTGGACTTGAAAAACATAAGAAGGGCAACAGACTTGCAAATACCATGTGTGTATGTTACAGCGAATTTCCAGCATCGTGTGGTGGGGTCATTGGAGGCTATACACTTGCTGTTGATGGATCAGGCACTACACAAGGGCTCAGCCCCCACCCCTGACCCTGCCCTGCCCTCAGCCCCCTCCCCTCAGCAGCCCTCTTCCCTTCAGCAAGAGTGGCATCATGTGAGTGATGTGCTGGACCACCTATTCTTTGTGGTGGCAGTGGTGGTGTTTGTTGTCTTCAATGGCCTCATACTATTCTCTTCACCATCGCGGGAGGAGTTTGAGTACTGCCCGGCTGGCCCTGGAACTTGCCCTGACCACTGGGTAGCTGACTACTATGGGGCCAGGCTGGATGCTGGACTTGGGATCACAGCAGCTCAGACACATGGCACAGATCATGACTCTTCACACACTTCGCAGAAATGATGCATGCAACTTCACTCTCACATAAACATATTTATTCAGCACATTCTCATTACCTTTCTGACAATCACTGTTTGACAGCTGGCCACAGTAAATTATTAAAAGCAGTACTCTCGATATCAGCAGAATTTTTCATTTATGTAGATAGGGGTGCTCACCATCCACTCACTCAACGTAATGCTGCTCTCAGGTGTTTGCCTTCTCCTCTCCTCCATCCTTCTTTCCTTCCATCCTATTCTTTCAATCTTTTCTTCATTCTTTCCTTGTCCTTCTGTCCTACGGGAGACTTTACACTCCCTCTTCTGTCTTTCTTTCCTTCATTCTTTCCTCTTCCTTCTGCCTGTGGGTGACTACACTAAGTGACAAGCCAAATGGTTTCCTGTACACCAGGAAACCATTTACTACGCTGGGTGGTAACCATATAACCAAACTGTGGCGCCCGTTGATTTAGCAAGTAATTACGGCGCTCTAATCGGATTGAGCCAGAGAAGGTTTATATCCAAGGGATGGTTGGGGTTTACTGCTCATGTAATGCCACTCAGGGATGAGTGGGGCTGGTCACTCTCATCTCAAATGTCAGGACCAACTTGCCTAGCCCCGGGCTCGGGCGCTCCTCATGGGGTGATGTAGGATTGGATGATGAATGAACGAATGAAATGTTTCTAAAAAGGGATTTCTTTTTTTTTTTTGCTGGATATTATTCATAAATTATTTTCCAAAAAATTTGTAGCACTTTTCCACTAAGAGCCACTGTCACCAGCCTCCTGCCAAACCGCTAGTCACCTCCTTTCGGCTTTACTCACTTTCATCTAAACATCTCACTCTCACTTTCAATAAATAACAAAATACTCTTACTGCCTGTTGCTCCTTCTGTGGAATATAACAAAAATGCTTGCATAAACTTAGATGCAGGCAGCACCACCCTGTCTCCTTTGTGTTACATGTATGTAGCTAGTACCTCTACCCATTTCCATGTACACATCTTACTCTCACTTTTAACCCCTTCATTACTGCGCCTCCCACCCCCAGCCGCCCCGCTCTCCCTCCGTCAAACCGAATTCCCGGAAGTTCATGCGTGTGTGGGGGGGGTGATCGTTTATCATAAGTGTGCTGTTTTTCATTTTATATTACTTTTATATTCTCAAGTACATGTTGACCACGAGGTACACTGTGCATGATTTGAAATACATTTCCTATAGTAGTAAACGTGTAGGGATATATATACTTTACTAAACTTTCATTGTTCCTATAAATATAGACTTTACAGACATAAAAAGGTATATACAGTACTCATATGTTGCCCCTCATGGCGTTGATACACTGCAGGATGTACGTTGGGAAAGTCCAGGTGAAGTGTAGGTAGTGGAGGTGGCCTTTGATCTGCAAACGGATCCGACAAGAGGGTGAAGGCAGGTCCTCAGGGACTCTGCAACAATGGCGAGCCTACAGGGCTGGGATTTGAGCAATTATCTATCTCGCTTTCACCACTCGTACTCTCGCTATCACTGTCGTTTTCTGGTATATAATCATCGTCTGACTCACTCACTGATGTCTGATTGAGTTTCAATGTCGTCAGACTCATCTAATTCACTAGCAAGCTTTGTATCAAATTCGTCATCAGTATCAGATGACGCCATGATCACGCAAAAACAGCCAAAAAAAAAACACACAGTCAAAGCATGCAGCTTGGGGGATACTGAGGGGTTGCGGGTGAGAACTGGCTGCTGGTTGTTTGTGGGGCCTAGGAGGGTGGTTGTCATGGTAACCACGTGCTGATATGCCTAGTGCAACTATTTTTTTCTGTTTATATCATACCATATAGGTCTATATATATGCCCAAAACATTTGAAATAATAAATCATATCCAAAATACCCAAATGATGTCAATCATGGCCTGGCATGGACTCTGATATGGCCATGGCATGGCCATGACCAGGAGAATGACGTCAGAGTCAAGTTGCCAGTTCTTACAACCCAAGTCTCTCTAGTAACCCCAAAACCAACACTCCTACCCTCCTATACCTCCCTATGCTTATCAAGTTTACCACCGTAAACCTTACAATTATCGGTTCCTCGCCAGAACTTTTTCTAGGTTTACAAGCGTAAACCTTATCGATTTCGGTAATGAAGGGGTTAATAATGTACAAGATATTTTTAGTGCCTGTAGCTGCTTCAGAGGAAAATAACAAAATATTTACTTCAGCATGAAAGCAGAAGACACCAGCCTATCTGCTTTGTGGTACATATTTATGGTTAGTCATCTGCTTTCAGCTCTACTCATTTCCATCTACGCATCTCACTCACTTTTAATACAGTAAATAGTGAAATATTTTTACTTCCTGTAGTGTCTTCTGTGGAAAATAATAAAATGTTTACTGCAGACAGCCTCTCTCCTTTGAGTTACATATGCAGCTACTCGCCTGCTTTCGGCAAAACTCATCTCCATTTATGCATCACATCACTTGGTGGTGGTAAAAGTCAAGGTTCAAATGAAATGGATGAGTAGGAGAAGGGAAGGAAACGATGAAGTAGTTCATACAAGGAGGGTGGACAGGTTACAAGAGGATGGAAAAAATGCAGAATATAAGAGAGAAGTGGAGGAGCGATTGGGTAAATATGATTTGGAGCACATGGGGGACGTGGAAGGTATGTGCAAGATAACCATAGAAGAAATCTGTGCAGCATGAGAGGT
Organism: Birgus latro; assembly: GCA_018397915.1. Classification (NCBI taxonomy): domain Eukaryota; kingdom Metazoa; phylum Arthropoda; class Malacostraca; order Decapoda; family Coenobitidae; genus Birgus; species Birgus latro. Next base: position 12,753 of record JAGKTI010015274.1, on the reverse strand, counting down.
GGTGCAAGGGGGTGAAGAGAAGAAGAAAGGGGTGCAAGGAAGAGCATGGTGGAATGAAGAGGTGAGACTGGCTGTGACACAAAAGAAGAAAGCATATAGTAAGAGGATAAGAAACAGGGGTGTGGAGGAAGTTGAGTGCTGGAAGAGAGAGAGTTATATGTAGAGAGGAAGAGAGAGGTGAAAAGATTAGTAAGAGAGAATAAGAAGAGAATGGATGAGGAATTTGGAAGGACTTTGAGTGTAAAGTATAAGGAATGTGAGAAAATCTTCTGGAAAGACGTAACAAGAGTTAGACAGGGTGGTTAAAGAAGTTAGTCAGGGAGAGAAAGACAAAAATGGTAGATTACTAGTGGAGAAGGGAGAAAAAGTGAGCAGATGAAGAGAACACTTTAAGGAATTGTTGAACAGAGAGAATGAAAGTAATGCGAGTATAAGTGGCGGGAAATGGCTGGGAGAAGGAGGGATGTGAGAAGAGAGGAAGAAATCAGTAGGATGGAAGATGTGGAAGCAATGAAGAAAGTCAAAATAGGAACAGCACCAGTAATTGATGGAGTGTATGGTGAAATGCTGAAGCATGAGGGAGAGAGAGTGGTAAAATGGATGTGAAAGATGTGCAGATTGCCCTGGGAGGAAGGAAAAGTCCCGGAGGATTGGAAGTCAGGTATAATTATTCCCCTGCACAAAGGAAAAGGGGAAAAAGAAATGTGTGGTAATCATAGGGGCTATTGTCTTCTTAGTGTAAAAGTATATGGCAGGACACTTATTGAGAGAGTTCAAGAAATAGCAGAGGAATTAGTTGGAGAAGAACATGGAGATCTTAGGAAGGGAAGAGGTTGTGTAGATCAGATATTCATTCGTAGGTCTTTAGTGGAAAAGTTTCAGGAGAAGGGAAAGAAGTTGTATGCATCCTTTGTGGATTTGGAGGAAGCATATGACAGGGTGGATAGACAAGGATTGTGGAAAGTATTAAGAATATATGGAGAATGGGACATTGCTGAATGACATGAAGAGTATGTATGAGGGAGCTGAGGCTGCAATGCGAGTGGATTTTTCTATTTGAGTGAATTTTTCTATTTGAAGGTTGGATTCAAACAGGAATATACCACGTCTTCATGGTTATTCAATCCATATATAGATGAGGTTCAGACACTAGGTAGGGAACTTGATGTTGGAGTGCCCTAATAAGAGAGGGAGTGTGGAAACTCCCTGTACTGTTGTTTGCAGATGATACTGTCTTGTCAAGTGAAGATGAAAGGGAGCTGCCAGGCTTGGTGAAAAAGTTTGGGAGAGTGTGTAAAAAACAGAATCTAAAGGTGAATGTAGGGAAGTGTTAAGTTATGGTCTTTGAGAGAAATAAAGTCACTGAATGTACAGTGAGACTGGATTAAGAAGAAATGGAAAATGTGAGAGCGAATAAAATACTTAGGTATTGTGATGTGTAAGGATGGAAGTTTAGAGTGTGAAGTGCTTGAAAGGGTACAACAAGGAAGAAAGGATGCTGGTTCTTTAAAAGCAGTGTTAAGAAACAGGGAAGTGACCATGGAAGTGAAAAGTTACTATCTATCTATCTATTTCCAGATGCCTTAATCCCATAAGGGGTGGCCACAAACAAATCACCTCCATGTCTCCCTGTCCACCATCATTTCACTGTCCTGCTCCCAGCTCACATCCCCCTCTCATATACCTCTCCACTCCATCTCTCCACCTCATCCTTGGCCTCCCCCTCCCTCTCCCCTCCTCCACCTCACTCACATACACTCTCCTCATCAGTCTTTCACTCTCCACATGGCCAAACAACCTCAGTGTGTTTCTCCTAACGCTTCCTACCACATCCACATCCACACCACAACGCTCCTTCACTTCTTCATTTGTCAGTCTGTCTCTCCGCGTGACTCCACATGCTCCTCTCAAATAACTCATTCCCATTGCTCTCACTCTTGACTTGTGTCCCTCCAACAAGGTCCAAGCTTCACTTCCATATGTTAGAACTGGTATCACAATACTGTCAGGCAGCGATTTTTTTACTTCCAAGCTCACTTTCCTATTTCTTATCACTGATTTCAATGAACCAACAACCTTTCTTCCTTGTCATATCCTTTCAAGCATTGCTATCCTTACTTATCACACTACCTAAGTACTTAAATGTACTCATATTTTTCATTTCCCCCTCATCCAGCCTCACTGCATATTCAGTGACTTCATTTCTCTTGAAGACCATAACCTTACTCTTCCCTACATTCACATTTAGATTCCACTTCTTACACACACTCCAAAACTCATTCACCAAGCCTTGCAGCTCCCCGTTGTCTTCACTTAACAACTTAGTTGTCACGAATTTTCTACATCGTAAAATTATGTAACGTAAATTGTGACATCGAGTGATTTTGCAGGAGCAACGAATTATTCTGAAATGCACGAGATTTCGCTCAATCTCTCAACCGTCCGCTCGAGTACTTATATTCGCATCAAGTTCTCAAAACTTTCGTCATTCTTTCGCAAGTGATTGTTTTTATGTGCAGACGGTGCATTCCTCTGAGCGATGATTTTTGAATTATCGCTTCTGCCTCCCAGCCGTTGATTGGCCACGCCCCTTTCACACGTTCCTCACATCGGACACTCAAATCCATACCCAGTCTGCTTTGTAGGCATGGTGCGTGCGGGTTAAGCTTTGCGAAAGTTCGAGTGATCACTTTTCTTAGCGATTTCAGATCTCAGCTTGTATTGGCGTGAATCCCCGAAGCTCCCACCAGTTTGGTGATCGACTGCAGCACGGTCTCATCTATACCGATCAGTATTTTCTTTTGTTTTCCTAAGCTTAAGTTTTGGGGTTATTTAGCTATTTGTCTGAGTGTTTGAGTGAGTGCATTTCCCTTTCTTGATTTGAATTGGAGTCATGTAACGTAAATTTATTTTCTTGTATTCAATAAATTTACAGTTCGTTTTCTTGAGCTTTGTTAAATGTAACAGTCGTGTTTAATTTCCTCACATATTTAGTACACTTTTGCTACTCCACGTTAGCACAACTCTTTATATTAATCACGACTGGTACTTAGGCCAGCTTTTGGCATTAATCCTTAAATCCGTTGTGCTAGCTAGGAGTTTGGCTCAGCCAAGATCCTGATTATTATTATTATTATTATTTTTTCAATGTTAAGGGGAGAAACTAACTTTCTCAGAGGCCAACGGTACAATATTACAGCCTACTTGAGCGTCTAGTCTCTGCTGTGTACCATTGAGAAAGTCTATAAATTCTCGACTCTAGAGAATTGGAGAAAGTAAGCCAGCATAAAAGTGAAATCGCTACTTGATTTCACGAGTCTATTCTCTCATAATAAATGACTCGATAGTCATTCCTAGCACACATAGCTATACATTGTATACTCCAATTATACAATATCATATTTTCCCCCTGACAATAGAATCATCTGCAAACAACAGTAAAGGGGGTTTCCACACACTGCCCTCTCTCATTAGGGCCACTCCAACATCCACTGCACTACTTTGTACAGTATCTCGTTTATAACCCCATCCATATACAGATTGAACAACGATGGAGACATGATACAGCCCTGTTTCAATCTATTCTTCAAACAGAAAAATTCACTCGGTTCACTGTCCACACACACTGCAGCCTTAGCACCCTCATACATGCTCTTCACAGCATTCAACAACTTCCCATTTACTCCATATATTCTTAATACTTTCCACAATCCTTATCCACCCCGTCATGTGCTTTCTCCAGATCCATGAAGGCTGCAAACAACTTCTTTCCCTTCTCTAGAAACTTTTCCACTACAGACCTAAGAATGAATATCTGATCAACACAACCTCTTCACTTCCTAAAACCTCCCCGTTCTTTTCCAACTAATTCTTGTTATTTCCCTAACTCTGTCAATAAGTAACCTACCATATACTTTTCCCATAACACTAAGAAAACAAATGCCCCTACGATTACCACACACTTCTTTTTCCCCTATTCCTTTGAACAGGGGAATAAATATACTGACTTCCAATCCTTCGAGACTTTACCTTCCTCCCAGGCCAATCTGCAAGTCTTTCACATCCATTCTACTACTCTCTCTCCCCCATGCTTCAGCATTTCACCACACATTCTATCAATTCCTGGGGCTTTCCCCCTTCTGACTTTCTTCATTGCTTGCACAACTTCCATCCTACTGATTTCTTGCTCACTTCTCACATCCCTCATTCTCCCAGCCTCTTATACTCGCATTACTGTACTTTCATTCTCTATGTTAGAATTCCTTATAGTGTTCTCTCCATCTGCTCACTTTTTCTCCCTTCTCCACTAGTAATCTGATCGGTAGAGAGTTGGCTTGCGGTCTCGTGGGACCCAGGTTCGAATCCTCGCTGGTGCAGGGAACAGTTTAAGGATTTGAATTTCATTAAATCAGGCTTTACTGATCTACCAGAAGACCCGCCGACATGTCGTAAAAATGACCCCGCTAATACCAATACACCAGTCCTGTATGAGACAGCCCTAGCATGTATTCAATATGGACGGTGGGTGTTAAGTGCCGAAGTGGTGACATGTAGATTGTAGGAGGACGACTGGGCCTTGATAGCAGGCTGTGAAGCCTATGCCCAGAGTCGGACACATAAAAAAAAAAAAAAAAAAAAAATCTACCATTTTTATCTTTCACTCCCCGGCTAACTTCTTTAACATCCTGTCTAACTCTCTTTACCTCTTTCCAGAATATTTTCTCACATTCCCTCCACTTTACACTCAAATTCCTTGAAAATCCTCATCCACTTTCTTCATACTCTTTCTTACTAATCTTTTCACCTCTCTCTTCCTCTCTACATAATTATAACTCTCTCTTCTGTTTCTAAACCTCCTCCACACCCCTGTTTCTCATCCACTCACTATATGCTTTTTTCTTTTGTGTCACAGCCTGTCTCACCTCTTTATTCCACCATGCTGTTTCTTGCACCTCCTTTCGTCTTCTCTTCACCCCACACACCACCTCTCATGCTGCACAGATTTCTTCTGTGAATATCTTGCACACACCTTCCGCATCCCCCATCTGCTACAAATCATATTCACCCAATTCCCCCTCTACTTTTCTCTTATATTCTGCATTTTTTTCCTCCTCTTGTAACCTTTCCAACCTCCTTGTAAGAACTACTTCCTCCTGTCCTTCTCGTCTTCTATTCCTCCACTTCATTTTAACCTTGACTTTCACCACTATCAAGTGGTGGTCAGAAAGTCCACTCCCCAAACCTCTTTATGCTCTTGCATTCATTACACACCATCTCATTCTATCATCCACACACATAATCAATCACTGCCTTCCGTTTATTCAGCTCACCACCCACCCTTCTCATCACTTGCCACGTATACCTGTGGATCATTTTGTGTCTGAAGAGGGAATTGGCTATTACCAACCCCCTCCCTGCACAAATGTCCACTAGAGCTCTGCCATTCTCATCCATTTCTGCAGGAACACCCCACTCACCAACTACTCCATCCACCTTCACATTCCCTACTTTTCCAATCATATCTCCAAACAAAAACACTCTCTCATTCCTTTCAAACTTTTCCATGCATGCTTCACATTTGTCCAGAACTCTTCTTTCACTCAGCTTGCAAGATCTTGACTGGCGCATGCACACACACAATCGCCCACATTTGTAATCCAACTTTCAATCTTACCCACACAATTCTTAAACCAACTGATCCATACTCTCTTATATTCTCCTTCTATCTCCTGCACACAACAATACACACTCCTTCTTTTGCCCTCTCATTCTTACCCACTCCTGAGCATATACCCCATCCATACACCCGTTCTCTCACACCCTCACATTCCCCATTTAGTTTCAGTTAATCCACATACATCACTTTTGCACCCTCAAGCACCTGGACAATCTCTCTCTCTTTCACCTCATCATTTGCACACCTTACATTCCATCATTCCATGCCACAATCCATACCATGTCCTTTGTTTGGTGCTTAGTCATTACCTGTTGGTCAGTCCTGGTCTGAGGCTTCTTGTTCGTATTTTTACGAGTAGTTAGCTGTTTTCCGGGAAGGAGCATTAACCCTCCGCCAACCCACTTGTTGTCACATAGAGAACATGTGTTGGCTAGTTATTAGGTTACCACCCAGCATTGTAAATGATTTCCTGGTTTACAGGATATCATTTGGCTTGCCACTCGATGTAGAGGTACCCTAAAAATAGAGTACAGTACTGCTACACTAAGTGGGTGGACGATGGGTGCCCCCACCTACCACTACTGTATGACAGCATTGTGATACTAACTACCACTGCTGCATGACAGTACTGTGATAACGACTCTAACGTATGGAAGTGAAGCTCAGACCTTATTGGAAGGACACAAGTCAAAAGTGAGAACAATGGACATAAGTTATCTGAGAGTAACATGTGGAGTCGAATGAAGAGACAGACTGACAAATGAGGAAGTAAAGGAGCGTTGTGGTGTGGATATGGATGTGACAGGAAGCATTAGAAGAAACACACTGAGGTGGTTTGACAATGTGGAGAGGATGGAGAGCAAGAGACAGACAAGGGGCGTGTGTATGAGTGAGGTGGAGGGGGGGGGGAGAGGGAGGGGGAGGTCAAGGATGAGATGGAGGGATGGATTGGAGAAGTATATGAGAAATGGAGGTGTGAGCTGGGAGCAGGGCAGTAAAATGGCGTTGGACAGGGTGACATGGAGGCGATTTGTTTGTAGCCATCCCTTATGGGATTAAGGCATCTGACTATAGACAGAGAGATAGAATAGACAAACTATCTCTACCTATAGCCAGATGCCATAATCCTGTAAGGGGTGGCCGTTTGTCATGGAGTTAGTGGTCTGACGGGAAGGGGCACTAACCCTCCACCAACCTGCTTGTTGATATGTAGGGAACATATGTGGGTTAGTTATAAGGTTACCACCCAGCATTGTAAATGATTTCCTGACTTACAGGAAGCCTGTAGGCTTGTCACTTAGTGTAAAGTCATCTCAAAAAGAAAGAAAAGTAATAAAAAGTGACAGGAAAGATGAGGGAAATGGGAAAAGAGAAGGGTAGATACAGGAAAAGAATGACAAAGGTAAAGGAAGAAGTAGGCAGCAGTACACCATTTGATTGGACGATGGTCACCACCACCTACCACAAACCTCACTCTCACTTTTAATAAATAACAATATCCTTAGTGTCTGTAGCTGAAAAAGTATTTATCGCAGATGAGACAGGCCTATAGAGGAATGATATGTATTGTATAAAGGAAATGAATTCTCAGTAACCAAATTCACACTAACATAATATTTGAGTGATTCCATAAGAATCATATCATATGTGGGAAATATTTTCCCCCCGAGCAGTTGTGCTCTTTACTTTTAGTTGTCGATCGTTAAAGGGCAGAGGAAAACGTACTTGAGAGGTTTAAAAACCCAGAGATTACGTTCTGTTTATTCTTATTATTAATAAATTAAATGCTACTGCGTTTAACATTGGTAGACAACTATGTACATACATGTAAAAACTGGGGAATTTTCCATTGACCTAAACTGTGCCTGTGTGGACGTGGTAAGGATGAAAAGCCCACGATGAAACGGGAGGCCAGGTTTAATATATATAAACAGTATATCTATCTGTAGAAAAAGGGAATATTTTGTTTAGTTTAATTAAAACTAAGATTAGATTAAGTTAGATTCACCTTGTATATTTTACGGAGTAAGTTAGCTGTATTTGACTTGTAATTAAACAACAGTTGGCAACTCTTCTATCCTATGAGGGACAAGAAGCTCGCCATGTTGACACTCCTTGAGCAGATTTCACTCCGTCAGCAGCTACATTAAACTCCCTGTAAATACACCCCAAGGACGCCTGATTGCCCAGGAAAGACCGAAACAGCACGCCCGTCGTCATCTCACTGTTCGACTCAATATATAGCTAAGTGACCTTATTGATTTGGCCAAATCTTAGGGAACTAGCTAGTATATGAGAGGTGATTGTAGGTGAGTTAGGGGATTTAACTGCCTAATTTACTCACGAGACTTATGCAAATTCACCTTTGTTCAATTTAGATAACTATACCCAGTGAGGAGTATCTATGACGCAATTTTTTCTCACATTTTGGTGCCCCGAGTGAGGATAACAGATGTGTGCAGAGGCGTTGAGCGACTTTAAGGTAGCTTTCGTAGGGCACAGCTTATTACCACGTCACGTGGAAGTAGAATATGTGGAAATACGTATATACAGAGCTCCTGGAGGAAAGGCAAGTTCCTTTTCCGAGGATGAGCGGCTAAACGCCATATTAGAATGGGAGCACAATCGCACTATTCTTTTTTTGGGAGGAAATGACATCAGTGAAGATTCAGATGTTAATGAAATTGTGGAAAATATACTGGCAGTGGTAGGAGCCACTGAAGGCTTGTGTAAATCTGCAGTAGCAATAACCCTTCTTGAGCCTAGAAACCTACCATATGGCGCATCTGTTTGCTATGGTACCTACAAATTAATGAGTAGGGCTATAAACCAGAAGTTGCAGAGGATTAGGAAAGGGCAGGATTTCATTCATTTCAATGCAAAGCCTTTCCAAGCCTATCAAAAAACAGATGGCATACACTGGAATCATAAAGGCAGAGAAGCAGTTCTGCAAAAATTTATAAATTACATAAAGCATAAGAAAGAAAGGTTCTATGCTGTGGGGGCCTTGGGTGGTCCTATGCTGTAATGAGTCTGGAGATAATGACTGCCCCAGAGGTTTAATAGCCCAGGGAGATAGGTATAAAGCCATAAACCAAATCCCTACACTCCTTAAAATTTAAAATGTTAATTATTACTGAGCGATGGAGTTCAGTAAATCTGGGTTGTAAAATTAAAAAAAAAAAGGGTTGTACTCCCGTAATTTAGAAATCAGTAACAATGTCTATTTCCTTGTTGCAAAAATCAGCTAGTGGTAAGGCAGGATGGGTAACGAGAGCTATACTGGACTGTAGACAGTCATTAGAGGAAACACCTCCAACTAGGGAGAAATTAAGTAGTCCGTTGAACTTATTAAAAGAAAGATGGGCCAAGTGCGAGGAAAGTTATATTAACTTGGAAGCAGCCATCGTACAAGCTGATGATAAAGATCTTTTGGAAACAGAAACCACCAAATTTGATGGTAAATTGGAGGAAAATCTAGCATTAGTGAAGCTGGTTGAATTTAAATTAGCCAGCATTATCAATGGAACAAAAGCTGTGGAACAAGCAAGTAAGGCTGCATTACCACAAATTTCGCTTCCAGAGTTTGATGGGGAGCAGAATTGGAAATCCTTTTGGGATCAGTTTAAATACTTAGTCCACGACAGAACAGATCTCCCTAATGTGAGCAAGCTCGCATATCTGTTAGGACAGGTCAAAGGGACGCCTTACAAATTGATAAAGGAATTACCTGTGGAGGAAAGCAATTATGAGGCAGCTTTGGCTATCCTTAAGCAGAATTATGAAGACAAGGAGCAAGCCATTACCCAATTATTAAAGGCTCTGATTGAATTACCCATTCCTAAACACGTTTTCGAGTCCTTGCAAAGTTTTCGGATTGCGATGAGTTGTAATTTAAAGGCCTTAGGTACTTATGAAGATGTTAAGGCAGAAGACTGGGTGCTTTCTAGAATTGTGTCCTTAAAACTTCTACCAAGAACTAAGGATGCTCTGTATGGCAGGTACCAGAAGGATAATTTCTCCTGTGAGGAGATTGAGAAAGGCTTGATGCAACTCTGTAAACACTTCCAAGGAACAGTAAAGCCTGCCGAAAATAAACCAAAAGCTGAAATAAGGAAAAGAACCACTAACCAACTGGCTGGGAAAGCAAAGCCAAGAACAGGTAAGGCTGTACCTAAGGAAGAGATAGGTACTTTTCTTAGCTCTTTAAAATCTGAGGATAAATTAATAAAGACAAGGGATAGACAAGCTGATGAAAGTAAGGAGGTAAAAATTTTCATGGTAAAGGACAAGAAGGTTTGTGTGTTTTGTGGTGAATAACATTCCAGTGTATCTTGCCAACAGTATCCTGATTATGCCTCTAGAATAGTGAGGCTTCAGGAATTGGGATGTTGTATGATTTGTATGAATACCGAACATGATTCCGCTGACTGTAAAATTAAACTAAATCTTTGTTTCAAATGTAAAAGGGACAATCATCATAGTGATTTGTGTCCAAGGATGATGAAACATGGGGTTCCTAAAACTGCAAGTGTCAATATGACAGTTGCGGAAGCAAATACTCCAGTAACGATGCCAGCTGCAGTTCCAATTGCTGATGTAAAGGTAATGAGTGAAAATAGGAACATATTAGTATGTACTCTTTTTGATACGGGTGCACAGAAAACTTTCATTTCTGCAGACACTGTAGATAAATTAAAGTTACCTATTGTCGGCAAGGTAAATCTAGCCATTACAATGTTCTTAACTACTAAAGAAGCACAGTCCTTTGATTTAGTTAGACCCTTAATACAACTTGGCAGATATAAATGTCGCATAACAGCAGCTGTACTGGATAAGATGGAAACCAGTATTTATATAAAGGGACTAAAGGAAACCTCTGATAATTTGCAGAGCTCAGGGATAAGATTGGCAAAACATAATGTGAAATCAGATACTGTGGGTCCCATAAAAATGATAATTGGATCAGATTACTGTGGAAGATTCTTACACAGGACCTTTAAGAAGAATAAAGTACAGTTGTTCAAGAGTCCAGGAGGTAACCTTATTATGGGTCAGCTGCCTTTTTCCAAGAAAGACAAAGGAGATGCCAAATAAGTAGATTCAGTCTTTGTTACCCCCACACAGTCATTGATGGTAGCTAGAATAGGTGCAGAATTAGAACCTACTCAGATAAATGACTTGTTAGATGAAAAAACTGAACTGTACACAAACTTTGGGACCTAGACAGTGTAGGAATACACACTGAAGATCCAACCCCTGAAGATAAAATATCTTTGGATTTGTATAATCAGTCTGTGGAATTTAAGGATGGACAGTATTGGGTAGGATTACCATGGAAACTAAACCATTTGGAATTACCTACAAATTTCCAAGCAGCTAAGGCTCAGTTAAATTCTCTTCTAAGAAAGCTGAGAAACAACCCAGAACATTTAACCATATATGACAATATTATAAAAGATCAAATGAAGAATAAATTTATTGAAGAATTAGAATTTCCTATTAAGCATAAAGAGGGACATTATCTACCACACCATGCTGTAAGCAAAGATTCAGTAACAACTCCCATAAGGATAGTTTTCAATTGTAGTAGTAAAGCGTCCAAGGAATTAGCCAGCTTGAATGATTGCCTATACTGTGGACCTACACTAACAGACAAGTTAGGGAATGTATTACTAAGATTTAGAGAGAAACCTTATGCTTTTACAGCAGACATTAGTAAGGCTTTTCTCAGAATAGGATTGAGAGAGGAGGATAGGAAATTTACAAAATTCCTCTGGCCTCAAGACCCTCAAAATGAGGATAGTCCATTGAAAACCTACTGTTTCCGATCGGTGCTCTTTGGCTCTTGTGCTAGTCCTTTCCTACTTTGCAACACATTGAAGCATCATTTTGAAAGGATCAAATGCCCAGAAATAGGGCAGGCTTTTTACATGGATAATTTGCAAGGTGTTGCTGATACACAGACGGAAGTATTGAAGGCTTATGAAGTAGGCAATTCCGAATGTGGGAAGGCAAATTTGCCGCTACAGAGCTGGAATACAAATTCACCGCTTTTGAGGAATAAAATACAAGAGGACTATCCAAATACTGACATTCCCGAAACTCAAAATGTGTTGAGTCTTAACTGGGATACAAAGGCTGATGAAATAAGTTTAAAGCCAATTAAGTTCTCTGATGTCACTCTCACCAAGACGTCCCTGTTAAGTCAGGTCTCCATGTTATTTGACCCATTAGGATTAGTCAGTCCTATAGTTATTATGGGAAAATGTTTAGTGCAAGAGGCTTGGCGAGAAAAGTTTGACTGGGACACAGAATTAGGTGAAACATATGCTGAACAGTGGGAACAGATTCAGAAGGAATTTGAAAAAACATCAAGCATGAGTATTCCCAGGATGATAAACAGTAACGAAAAGTCACATTTACACATTTTTGTGATGCTTCTCAGAAGGCATGTGGAGCAGTAGCTTATTGTGTAACAGGACGTGACAGTGAAATTATTATGTCCAAAGCCAGAGTTGCACCAATTAAGGGAAGAACCCTACCTCAAATGGAATTGGCTTCCATAGAGATAGGAACTAAATTGACTAAGTATCTAACCAATACTCTGGATACTCAGTTTGAGGATATTTATATTTGGACTGACAGTGAAATTTGTCTTTACTGGATAGGAAAGGATGACAGTAAAATTCCTTTCGTCCGTAATAGAGTGAAGACTATAAAAGAAATGTCTTCCAAATTTAAGTTTATGCATGTATCCTCTAAACAAAATCCAGCTGATTTCCTTTCAAGAGGTTCCACAGTAAAGAAATTGATCAAGGATGACTTGTGGTTTAAAGGTCCTAAATGGTTACTCACTAAGGATTGGCCTGAGTATAGTACTGCTGAGGTTAGTGTTGTAAACTTGGATCCAGTAGTACCTGAGCCAGAAATAACTGACATTAGCAGATTCTCATCTATAAAACAACTCATTAACACCACTAGGTTAGTTGTTAAATTTTTGAATAAGAAAGTGGGGTTTAAGAAGTTTGATCCCATGGAGTATTGGTTGAGAAGAATACAAAGGAAGTATTATG
>JAGKTI010015273.1:0-20692 GCA_018397915.1 Birgus latro | reverse complement strand
GCGTGACTTGTGGCTGACGCCTGAGTGACCGGGAGGATAGCTTCCTGGCGGCTTATGGCCCGCCTTACTTCTGGCCTGACGTGACTTGTGGCCGACGTCGAGAGGGCACGGGAGGACAGTTTCCTGGCAGCTTGTGGCCTGCACTTTGTTGGGCCTGGCGTGACTCGTGGCCAACGCCGAGAGGGCACATGGAGGGATGGTTTCCTGGTGGCTTGTGGCCTGCACTGTGTTGGGCCTGGTGTGACTTGTGGCCGACGCCGAGAGGGCACAGGGAGAGATGGTTTCCTGGCGGCTTGTCGCCTGCACTGTGTCGGGCCTGGCGTGACTTGTGGCCGACGCCTGAGTGGCCGGGAGGATAGCTTCCTGGTGGCTTGTGGCCTGCCTTACCTCTGGCCCGATGTGACTTGTGGCCGACGTTGAGAGGGCACAGGAGGTGAGCTCTGGGACGGCTATGGCCTGTGCCGATGAGCTAGGGTCACTAGCAACCGAGGGACGGACTATGGCCGATCTTGCCTCATGCCCAGTACGGCTTGTGGCCGGTACTCTGGTGGCGCTCTGGGGGGAACGCCGACAGGAGACGGACGACTGCTGGCCAGTCCTGCCTGACCGACACGCGTCCATGTCGCGGCCCTGTGGCGGGGAAACAACTGGGGAACGGACTATGGCCGGTTCTGCCCCGTACCCGGTACGACTATGGCCGGTACCGCGGCGTTGTGTGGAGTTGTAAACTCCACCCCTTACCTGCAGAGCTGTGCTCCGGCCGGAGACAAGGTGCTGGCGACTGCTACCTTTCCGGGCCACCACCTGGGCACAAGAGGGGCGCCGGGAAGTTAAACAGGTAGGCCGTTCCTGTTCCCAGCCGCGCTATGTTGGCGCTAATCCCCCGGTGATCGGGGGGGGGGGGTTGGGGGACCTGGTGTCGTCTGCCCCGGTCGCCGTGTGGTTGGCGGCTCGAACCCCTAACTCCTGTATTTCAGTTGCAAATGTCTATTATCAGCAATTAGAATTTAACTAAGCTTTAATTCACTACTACATAGTACAAAAAGGTGATAACACCAATTCTGACTTACAGATTTCGAATTCAAAGTTTGAAGATATAATTTTCGCGATTATTAATCTCCTGCTAAAATTTACAATTCTATCCATACCGTGGGAACTAACTGCTCCAAGCACAAAGACATTAGTTTATATAATCGCCCTATACAGTTCCTTTATTAATAGAGTATCACTTACACTATGAATATTAACAGGGATCAAGCCCTCTACATAGTGCAGATAAAACATGGTTAGGGGTTCAAGCTTACTCTTACATTACACTTAAACTAACTTATACTACACTTATACTAACTTATATTACACATACTAAGTTATATTACACTTATATTACACTTATACTAACTTATATTACACTTATATTAACTTATACTATACTTATACTGACTTAAATTATACTTAAATTACCCTTAAAATTATGGCATTACACCCATGCATCTGTAAGTTATTTTGCTCTCCCTGGGAGGTTACTGTCATACACGTATATTCCTCATAGACACATTAAATGTAGCCTGAAGCAGCCTTAGCTTAAACTTACTAATTAACAAGAAATATGAAGTGAACGGCATGTTAGAAAAAAGCATTTGTTCACTGTGACAGTGTTACAGCACAAAATCATTCCTGTATGCTGGTCTATAACCAGTGATTGCATTCCAAATGGTAAATGAGTAGAAATTTGGATCTTTATTTTTTCAAGGTCAAGTGGGAAGAAACTAGAAGTGTAAGGGTAGATTTACCTATTCTAAGTATTATTCTAGCTCAAAAATTTTATTTCCTACTATTTTTTTTTCAAACAAACACCATAAAATTGTTGAGAAGTGGGATTTGCTAGTTAGGTAAAGGATTAAAGAATCCCCGAGCTAGACCTTACAATGAGATCATATAGCCCCGCTAGGTAACAGGAGAGCGCTACCCCTCCCGGCCCGGCAGTCCCGGGCGCGACTCGAACTCACGACCCCCCGGTCCCGAGCTTGATGCTCTATCTCTGAGCCACCGTGCCCCCTGCTAGTTAGTTAGTGCTGGAGTTTTCCCGATGATTCTCGTAGTTCGATTACGTGTTAGAGTTGCCAGTTAGCCTGCTGTTTGTGAGTGTAGTTATTTTGTAAAGTTATGCATTAAATTTTGTGCTCTTTTTCTCTATATTTTCATGTATTGTATGTGAGTGTTAATTTATTTTATTTCAGTTTGTATGCCAAACAATTTAGAGTGCTATGTAATGTAAGAAAGCTCTGGATATTTTGGATGTCTCCGAGTTGGCAACTGTTGTTTTTGCGAGAACCTAGTAGACGCTTCTACTACATAAGGAGCTTATACAGGGTGTAACGCGACGTATGACAAAAACTTACACCAATGATCTATCATGTAATTCTGAGTATATTTTGTTCTATAAACATATACTCTTTGTGACCCCAGTTCAGTACCCAGCATTAGTCTAAGTGTAAAAATTTCGTGGGTTCCAGGTGTCATAGGGTAGGGAGCTTCGCAGGGAGACGGGAGACGAGTATTATTAGCTTATTCTGTACTTCACATGAAAATCCTATATCCTAACAGTAAAAACGAATTTGAAGAAGAAACTTTACTTAGTCTATTGATTCTTTAACATAAAGTCACGCATTCCTGCAATTCTTTTGCAGAAATCAACTGTAATTAAAGATTAAATTCAAATTTTATAGATTGCAAGGGAGTACGGAGGGAGGAGAGGCTGATGTATTGGTGCCATTATGTAATGTTTGGTTTGTAGGCTATTGCTACCAGCATTATCATAACACCCACAGCTCATTCAGTGAAAAAACATTATTGTAATGCGTGACTAGCGTCACGTTAAGTCAGGAGTAATTATATTATTTATTACATTTTTTTCTGCTGCAAGTACACGTGGCACCATTGCTTTCATATGGAGGTGACTTGACAATAGTGACGCAGGGCTGCCAATTTAACGACTTTGAAGCTAAACCTATTTTTTGCTTCTACCTAGCATCACGATTTAACATCTGGCAACTTGATATCTAGCTACATTCTGGATATTTTTGCCATTTTTAGGTGATATTCTAGTGATTAATCGTCTTTTCTAGCGATATTTTGCAGTGTTTACTATCTAGTGACATTTTAGCAAGTTTTCAGTGCTACACTAGCGAGATTGATGATAAGGACTTGGCAACCCTGCGTCCACGGTGTTATTTGAACGGGAAAATTTGCAGGCGAGGCACACACTTCAAATACTGTTCTCCGCGTTCAGTTGTTCACTGGTTTCAGCTTCACTTGTTCATGAAACAGCATGCCACATACGTACAGAAACGAGGAATATGCAGATATCGTCTATTTTTACGTATTCTGGGATGGTAATGCCAGTGCTACAGCCAGAGAATACAGGTGGAGATACCCATTGGCGCCACATTTACTTGCAGCATAAAAGATTGTAATAAATAATACCCTTCCTGACTTAGTGACGCTAATCTCGCTTTACAATTTTTTTTTTTTTTTTTTTTTTAAAGATTCGCCACACTGGTGTGGCACGGGCTCGGGGTGGAGAGCCCGTCAGAGGGTGGCAGTAAGTAAACAAAGGGGCGTCCTTTGCATGGCGACAGAGGACGCTGGCGTGCGCTTTACAATAATGTTGTTTCATTAAATGAGCTGTGGGTGTTATGATAATGCTGGTAGCAATAGCCCACAAGCCAAACATTACATAACTGGCACCAATACACAAGCCTCTCCTCCCTCCGTGCTCCCTTGCAATCCATAAAATTTGAATTTAATCCTTAATTACAGTTGATTTGTGCAAAAGAATTGCAGGAATGCATGTGCTCCCTTGCAATCCATAAAATTTGAATTTAATCCTTAATTACAGTTGATTTGTGCAAAAGAATTGCAGGAATGCATGACTTTATGTTAAAGAATCAACAGACTACGTAAAGTTTCTTCTTCAAATTCGTTTGTACTGTTAGGATATGGGATTTTCATGTGCAGTACAGAATAAGCTAATAATAGTCGTCTCCCGTCGCCCTACGAAGCTCCTACCCTATGACACCTGGAACCCACGAAATTTTTACACTCAGACTAATGCTGGGTACTGAAATGGGGTCACAAAGAGTATATGTTTATAGAACAAAATATACTCAGAATTACATGATAGATCATTGGTGTAAGTTTTTGTCATACGTCGCGTTACACCCTGTATAAGGGTGGGGAAGAGACTAGAGCGGCCGAGACTAGCAGTCCATCTCCCACCGAGACAACACCTCCACCGCTGCTCTCGGCGGGATCAGCTCTCTGCAGCAGTGTTTCCGCCGGGATGGGCCTGTCCCTTACTGGAGCAGCCCTGTCTGCCACCATGAGGTTGAGGGTCACCACTTTACCCTCCCTCTTCCAGGACCGGGGCAAACCCTCCCACCACTGCGACGGGCCTTCCCCCCTGGGCCTCCACCTGCTGCTGGGGAGCTGGGCGAGCGGGGCATCCTCAGGGCGGCACCACTGCAGCTCGTCGGCGCCCGACCATTGGCGCCGCGACCACTCTGCTCTCTTGCCCCGCCCTGGCCCCCCCCCCCCCACGCCAGCGTCCTCTGCTCTCATGCAGGAGACGCCCACCTGTTTACTGCCATCCTTTGACGGGCTCTCCACCCTGAGCCCGGTCCTCCTACGGGAGGAAAATCTCACCAACCAACCAACCAACCAGACTAGAGCACACTTCTCGCCCAGCGCTCGTGGAGTGCAGACGCCTCCCTCAGCGCTCTCGACCCTCGTGCTTTTTCATACCGTGTTGTTTACTTCTCTCGTTTTTCATTATTATTTCTTTTTGTTTTTCTTTCTTTTCAGCTGCTTTCCGGCTGCCAATTTAGAGTCCCTTGCCGTAGTACGACGCCGAACCCTGAAGGGGTACCGCAGGGTACTTCCATGAAGGGGGGCCTCTAGAGGTCTGGTTATAGGAGGCGGCAAGGGTTGGCTTTCTGTTAGGGCTAGGTTAGGCAAGACCCTCACGGGGCAGTGTCGGGGTTCTCTTTCGACGCCCTTTAGTGGGTGGGGAGTTAGTCCCCTGACACTGTAGGGACTACCGGATTGTAGCTGTTTTTTTTTTTTTACAACCTATGAAATCGTCGAAGTCGGGACCCGCTGGGTCCAAGCCTAGCCCCTCTCACAGGGCTCCCCAGCACAAAACTCAAACGGCTGCCAGGGTACGTCCCACACAGCCCGCCTCCACTGCTGCCTTTGCCAAGGCCTCCCTTCCTGGAGGTATCTCCTCTCACCCTCAGCGCTCTGCCGTTGCGGCTGCCTCTGCCAAGGCCTCCCTTCTTGGCGGTACCTCCTCTCACCCTCAGCGCTCTGCCGCTGCAGGTACGCCATGCAACCCCGGCATGAAGAGAGAGAGGCGTCTCTCTTCCTCGAGTTCTGCCACGATGCTCCTTCCTCCTCTGCCTCTCACCGTCCTTCCTCCCCACCTCCTTCCTCTCCCGCTCCTCCTGCCCCCCGCCCCTCCAAGTCCGCTCGTATTCACGAGCAAATGGAGGGTGTGGATGACTCCTCTTCCTTCTCTCCTGTGCCTCCCAGCTCCTCCCTCTTCCTCTTCCTCTCCCTCCTCTGCTGCTGCTCCTCTCTCTGAGCCCCCTTCCAGTGCCACCTCCGTGGCTCACCCTGCCGCTGTTGATGACGAGGGCTACACTCTCGTCACTCGCCGCTCCACACGGGCCAGGCAGGGAAACTCCTCTGCCACAGCACCAGGCAACGTGACCGCCCAGCGGTCTCGTCAGGCCCCACGTCCATCGGTCGGTGTTGTGGCGCGAGCCCTTCCTGCCTCGCCCTTCCCAGCCTTCCGTGTCCCAGTCCAGCAGGGACACGAAACCTCCTACGAGGTGGTGGCCGCTATCGAGACGGCGCTTCCCAGCCTTCGTTGCAGCAACCGCATGGGAGCGGACGGCAGCTCGATTATCCAACCGCTCGAGGAGGACTCTTACAATCTCCTCCACGCCTACTCCCAGGACGCGTCCTCCCCGTACAGAGTGGTCGAGCTCACCCCGGGGACCAAGACCACCAAAGCAGTTGTGATGGGCTTTCCCCGCAACTGGTCCCCCGATCTCCTCCTCCGACATCCACAGGTGGAGACAGCTGTCCGCTGCCAGACGAAGGCCAGGGAGGAAACGCGGCAGGTGATAGTGACGCTTCGCGGGCCCATGATCCCCGAGCTGGACCGTGGGAACTGGGGCACTTTCCACCTTCGCCCCTACACCCCGGAGCCTCTGAGGTGCTTCAGGTGCCACCGTTATGGCCACCACAAGGCCACTTGCACAAGACCAGTCGTGTGCGGTGTGTGCAGCGCGGGCCCCACGACACCAACGTCTGCCTCACCAAGTTCAAGGCGGTGGAGACGGTTGTGGCTCGCTGCCCAAATTGCACACGACGGCATCACGCGTGGCACCCGTTGTGCCCCTCGAGACTTGCTCTGGTGGATCAGGGCCGCCGTCGGCAGGTGGCATGGGTTCAGCAGCAACAGGTCATCAACCCTGCCCCTCCAGGAACGTTCGTCTGGGGGACTCAGAAAACATCACCTCCTCCCCCTCAACCTCCTACTCTGTCAGCAGCAGAGTCCTTCCCACCTCTCCCCAATCCTCACTCTCCTGTTCCTTCCCCAGCCTCAACCTCCCCCCCTCCTCATCCTTCCGCCACCACTCCTTCTCCCCAGCCTACCCCCACTTCTCAGTCCACGCCAACCCAACCCCTCCTCTGCTTCACCGTGGAGGAGTTTCAGTCGCTAGGCAGGCAGATTGCGGCCTCCATCGCCGACATCTTGGGAGCAGTCTTGGGCGACCGACTGGACACCGGCCTTATAGTCCGCCATGTGGACTCCATTTTCAAGGGCCTCGAGGAGGTGAAGACCAAGCCCCTTCTCACTGTCCCTCCACAGAGTCCGGTTCCGGTCCCGCCCTCGACTGCCGCCCCATCCATGTCACTGGATCTCCCTGCCTCTCCCGTGCTACCCGCTGCCATGGCAGGGCTCACGCCGGCCTCGCCGGCGATCGAGGTGGAGCGGCGTGCCCTCGGCCTGCCCTGGAGTTGTCCTCCATCCCTCTGCCACCACCACCGCACAAACCACTTCATCCCTCCGAGTAGCACACACACCACAAAGCCAGCAGAAGACAGGGCGTGTGTGCGGGGCATTCCCCAGGCCCTGTCTTCCCCCTTACTATTGTTTTAATCAGCCAACGCCCCACTGACCGGGCTAATGTATGGCCCGGCCTGTACTATAGCTGCAGAAATCTTTAAACGAACGAATGAACTAGAGCAGCTTCAGTCAATTCCAGTTCAGTCTGGGTGTAGTTCAGGGTCAGTGCGGTTAGTGAAGACTGTATTTGTAAAAACAGTGAAGTGTAGTTGGCAAGCATTAAGTGTAATTATTTAGATAATAAAGACAGTGAACTTTAAAAAGCCAGTGTTTATTTGCTACGCCTCAGTTGATCTCGTTGATGGAATGGCTGACCATAAGAACAGCTCAATGGGCAACGTCCTTTCTATATATACTAAACTACTGCTGCTGGAGCCTGTGGGAGTGTGGGATGACGATGTAACAATATGTACGCTTTCTTAATTTTGTAATTTTTACTTACTCATTACTTTGTGACGGGGATGGGGGTTAACGGGTCGTTTCCCTTTCATGCCGATTGTCACCAGTATACCAAGTAAAAGCACAACCCTTACCCTTAACTCCCGTTATTGCATGCATAAGAAGAAAGGGTAATATAACAGCTAATTACCTTAAATTATATCTTATTAAAGTCTAGGTTATAATCTTATAAAGTATACACATTCTCCTGCCTACTTAGGACCACCACTACTGGAAAATACTAAGAATACTGACACGGGTGAGTTGGGGTGCATGAGGTACGGCTCAGAGGTTGATGTGGTGAGGTAACTATAAAGCATGGTGTCTCCACCGTAACATCTCCTACGGTCTCTCTTCCTAGGTAATGGCAGCACCTTACCCAGGCATTTTTTCCCCCGGCACCTGTGCCCTCTTTAGGAGGGTAAAATAATCTACAGATCCATGAGAAGTGTGAGTGTGAGAGGGATCCTACCCAGCTCTGCTCCATGTCGTTTTCTAAACAAAGGTGAGGGGAAGCCTGGTACAGAGATAAGAAGAGGGAGAATTCCATTTACCAACTTTTTCCTTAGCTAATTCGGCAGTATGAATTACATATGAGAGGAAGGTTATCGAATACGATTGTTATTGTGCACTCGTCTGTTTTTAATAATTCAGTTTTACTAGGATCTTAGGGATTCGAGAGGAAAGCGGAAGGTGATGTTATACCAGAAGAACAGTGACGCCAGGTTCGCGGGTATTTGAGTTAAGGATGGCAGGCAGTTCGAATCCAATCTCACGCCCTTTACATTCATGGAGCCTTAATATTAAAGTAAGTACAAACGTTATCATGCCTATTTTAGGGGACAAGTGAGTGAAGGAAGAAGTAGTACTCAGAAGTTATAAGTGACCAACAGATTGGTGGTGCCATTGCAATACGGCTTACTTTAAGCAGCAGGAATACCTTACCGATTCCCTTCCTCTTCTCCCTGGTTGTTTTCTATATTTTTGAAATAATTTTTATAGTGATAAATTATAGATAGAAGAAATGATGTCACATAACCTTGACAACTGCACTACTGGTTCTACACAAACATCTGACACTGTGGCTTTTACAGTATCGTCTCTTGTTTCTTCTGGGAGAAAGGAAATCAAGATGTGTGAAAACCACTATTGATGTATTCATATATCAACCTTCTCATACGCTGATTGATGTGCTGGTACAAATAGGATTTATCTGGGGTTCTCCTAAACAGGAAGGTATATACAAAACACAGTTAAGATATACTAATATTACAAGGTGGACACACAAACTCTGCATAGCAGGACTACAGGTTTATTACAACTTTTTCACTTTGACTACAATATTATTACAATAAGGTCTGGGTTATACAGAGACATACATTTTAGGTAAATGAAATGGTCAACTTGGGATATGTCTTACCAGGGGACGTGAAAGGACCTCTATTCCAAGTGTCTCTAGGAATTGCCGACACGTCTATACACCGGAATAAGGGGGAAGACCCAGAAAGTGAGTTTACGTCTGTATGATTGGATGTTGTTCACAGTATTTTGAGGCAAGAAGCCAAAAGGGACAGACCACGACTCTGGTTCCGCAGATGGGAACGAGATGTCTAGTTCATCCAGGACCTGAAAGGAACAGACGTTAGTGTTTGTTGTTCCCAGAGTGGGCTATCAGGGAGGTTAGAAGGGACCCGAGAAAATCGGGACAGCAAGGTGGTCTATTGTTGTTACTGGGATCTCCTTTCCAGGTGTAGGGGGAAGGGGACTGAAGTAGCGTGTAAGAGGTAGCACAAGGGGTGGGGTCACTCCGGGGGTTGTGGTATCTTGCAAGGGTTGATCTTGGTTAGGAATACATCGTGGCTTCTCTGGTGTTGAACTGCATCGAGCCAGTTCAGTAGTGGAGGAGGGACGTTGTGGTAGCTCTTGAGCTGAACTGCGTTGAGCCAGTTCAGTCAGTAAGGAGTGGCGTCGTGACTGCCCTGGAGCTGAACTGCACTGAGTCAGTTCAGTAGGTGAGGGGGAACGTCGTAGCCACTCTAGAGCTGAACCGTGTCGAGCCAGTTCAGTAGGCGAGGGGGGAAATCATGGCTGCCCTTGAACAGAACTGCGTCGAGCCAGTTCGGGAGGGACATCACGTAGGTCTCAGCTCAGGATATGTTGTGGCCATTCAGGAGCAGAGCTGCATCGAGTCAATTATGGTGAGACGTGTCAAGCCAACGTCTGGTCAGAGAAGAAGCATCGAGCCTTCCTAGGAGTACTGCCTCAAGCCAGTACTCGACTGACAAGTGCTGGCCGTTTGCAGTACTTGGGGCTGTGGCTGCGACAGTGGGTGGGTTGCGGTTTGGGGTGGAAGAGGCGTCCAGTGGCGGCGTGAGCGTGGTATCTGTGCCCTTCATGCTCTGATGCTCGCATGGCAGTTAACCCAGTGGTGAGTGAAGCTGCCTTTCATCCCTGAGATGGTCTTCTGTAGTGGGGACTGCAGTAGATTGCCACGTCTCGGGCATTTCACTACCTACGTCGTTTTTTAAACCACGTCTTAGTGGCATAAGGTCGAATGTCTTTTCGTGGTTGGTGATCATGATTGGTGTAAGGTCCTGCAGGGTGTAATATCAGGCTTTGGATCATTCGTCTGGTCTCCTCTTTGGGTCTCTGATGAGAATGAGAGAGCTTGGTTTGGGGTAGGTCATGAAGAGACATAGCAGGTGTCAAGGTCCCTGGATTCTCTTCTTGTGTCCAGTGTGCGAAATCCAAAAGGTGTAGTGGATGAACATGGTGGTGTGGGTTGAGTGTGACTGGAGAGGGGAGATGGTGGCGATGGCCGTGGCCGTGATGGTAGCTGGGAGGCAAATGATGACCCTTGACCAGGGGTCAGGGTTGAAGTCGCCCATTGTGGACGTGAAGGTAGTGGTGGAATGGGTGCGAGCTGATCCAAGGATAGGCAAGGTGGAACTTGTTAGTTGTTGATCTTATCTCTGGACTTTCCTGAGTTGTGGGCTGGGTTTGGTTTGTGGTTGAGGTTGGAGGGGAGGCTAGGGATGGGGTGACAGGTTTTGAGGGTATCGGGGGGGCCATATCTGTTAACTGGTTTGTATTGGCAGCCTGATCTGGTGAAAATGGGAATGTGGCTTCTTGTGTCTGATAGGTGTGTGGACGAGGGCGAATGGCTAGTTGATGACCTCGCGCTTGGGAAGGATGGATATGAGGCTGGGCAATGTTGTGGCAGGGGTTGTGATAAGGATGACCGATGATTGGTAGTATGAGACGAATGAGAAAAGGTAGGTGAAAACTCACGGGGTGGCGGAGTGGCTGAGGGTTGGGATGGTGGATCTGAGTATGTAGCGGAAGGTGAGGAAGGGGGTAAGGGTAAGATTTGCTGGTTAAAGGATTGTGAGGTGGATGGGTTGAGTGGTGGAGACGAGGGTGAGGTCTGGGGAGGTGATGATCGGTGACTTTGTGCGAAATTTAGCGGTTATGGTTAGGAACAGAAGTTCATGAGTGGGGTGGGGAAGACAGCGTATTGGATATGGAGGTAGCTGAACGACTGGGGCCGTGGGCGATCGGGGGTGATGGGGAGGCGGAGTTTGGATTTCCATGGTGTCTGTGTTGGTTTCGCTGGTTTTGAGGGGTTATATCGACGGACATGTCGGTTGCAGTATACCCTGGTTTCGCCATGAAAATCAACGATGACCTCTTATTAACTCAGCTCGTGTGTGTTTTCAAAGGGACTTAGCAACTTGGTCTGGAGCTTGTGGTCTAAGGGCAACCTCGCAACCATGACTTGTTGGCCCACTTGGTAGGGATTGTCCAGCAGACTCTCGTCATTTTGTAGGTCTTGGCAGTGTTGCATGTGCCGGAGTTGGTTCTTGAGGTGGGCGAGTGGGTCTTGTGTGGCCGGCACGGTTGGTGGGGGCTGAGTCAGATGTCGTAATGGGAGTTAGCAGCGCGAGCTCCCCCAAAACGCGATCATGGGGGATGATGCCGTCCTGCTTGGAATAGGTGTTCATGCTCCACTATATGATCTTGACTTGAGATGGCCAGTGTATCTTGTTGAGTGCGACTAACCAGGTTCTGGGTTGGTGGGCGAGGATTCGATGGCTTCTTTCAGAAATGGAGTTCCCTTGGGGATGGTAGGGGGATTGTGCGACGAATACCGAATCGGCGGCCATTTACCGAATCGGCACTTTTAATTGGAAAATAGTATCATTTTTATGACTTCATAGGTTCATACGCACATAATTATTGGAAATCTGGCCCAAATGTTGTATTGCATTTAATTAGTAAATTATAAATCTGGATTTAGAGCGTAACCGTGCTGAAGTTAAAGGAAGTGTTTCACCAGCTAGCCAACTCGCTTTTACAGAATTTGTTCTGCATAAATATTGATTTGAAATGAAAATTAATGTATTTGTGGGCATATTTTAAGACATTTATCAGTATGTTGGTAATTATCCGTACTTATTATCTAATACAAAATTCCTAGAATTTCTGTGTGGAGGTTTGAACTATATTTAGAGTAGTACTGCGATCTCTGGGCTATTTTTTGGTGTATGGAATACATTCTGGCATTTAAGTGGATGATGTTCTTTGAACTATTTATAGAGTTAATTTAACAAAAACTGGACTTAGAGCAGGCAAACAGAGTACACTTAATGGTGGCTGTAAGATTGATAGAGGTGAAACTCAAAATTTGTCCTTTGGAGTCTCGAGACCTCGCAACCTTACGTCCTCTCTCTCTCTCTCTCTCTCTCAGAAAATATACTTCATGATGATGCATCCATCAGTATTAGTTGCATTTTATATGGTCCTAATTAAATCACACTCCAATCAGTGCTGCACTATTTTTCCTGGTGGCTATTACTGTGGTAAAGGCACTTTCATTTCGACATTTATTCGTAAAACTTGCTGTCAGACATCTCGAGCCAAATCTGACAAGAATAGGATGCCAGCACGATGCGCTTCTCTCTCTCTGTGTGTGTGTGTGTGTGTGTGTGTGTGTGTGTGTGTGTGTGTGTGTGTGTGTTCTCACCTAATTGTTCTTACCTAATTGTATCTTTACAGGATTGAGTCAAGCTCGCACTGTCCCATGTCTTAAACCATTTTTATCGTACATATCCTTAAATTTATGAATTTTTAGGCACACACTATTTCATTCGGTAGTGTATTCTACTGATCAATTGCCCTATTTGGGAAACTAAATTTCCTTACGTCTTTATCACCTCTCTTTTGATGCAGTTTTTTTGCAGTGACCTCTTGCTGATGCATCCCCATAGGTTATGTAATCATTTATGTCTATTTTCTCCTTCCATATATGCATTTATATAGCATAATCATGTCTCATCTTTTCCTTCTCTCCTGTAGTGTAGTTAGATTCAGTTTTTCTAGTCTTTCTTCGTAGCTTAGATCTCTTAAGCTTGGTACCCATCTTGTAGTGGCCCTTTGAACTTTTTCATTCTTATCTATGTGTTTTTTGAGATGAGGACTCCAGACCACTGATGCGTACTCCAGGATTGGTCTGATGAATGATGTTATCTTTCTCACCGTGTGTCAGGGGGAAATGAGACTTTGCTCTGGCGTGTCGCCAGATGTCAGGGGAAAATGAGACTTTTACCCTGGCGTGTCGCCAGATGTCAGGGGAAATTTAAGTATTCCCAAGAAATAATGAAATATTGTATAATTGGTATACAATGTATAGCTAAGTGTGCTATGTCAATTCTCTAGGGTCGAGAATTACAAACTTCCTTAACGGCACGCAGCAGAGCTGCAATATTGTACCGTTGGCCTACGAGAAAGTTTCTTCTCCCCCCCCAACAATCAAAAAAAATTATAATAATAATAATAACAGGCTCTTGGCTGAGCCAACTCCCAGCTAGCACAACGGATTTATAGTGATTCAAAGCTGGCCTAAGTACTGGCCGTGATTTAATTCAAAAGTTGTGCTAACGCAGAGTAGCAAACTGTATTAAATAACAGAGTGGACTAATTAAACACAGTTAACAACTTTAACAAAGCTCAAGAAAAGAACTGTGAATTTATTAATTACAAAGAAATGAATTTACGTTACATGAAATTCAAATCAAATAAAGGAATCCACTCACTCGCTGAAACACTCAGATAACGGCTAAATATTTCAAAAAGCTTAGCCTAGGGAAAAACCAGAAAATACTGATCGGTATGGATGAAACAGAACTGCTGTGACGATCACCAAAGTGGGTGGGGCTGCAGGAGACACGCCAATACAAGCTGAAATCTGAAAAACGCTAGAAAAGCACAGAGCCTTTGAGAGGCGTCCCGCGTCGCGCCGTGTCTACAAGCAAACTGAGCTCCCATTCAAATCGGCGGCGCGACGAGCGTGGGAGATGCGCGCGCCGGCGTGTAACGGCTAACGCCGCGCCAACAGACAATTGAAATTTACGGGACGATGTCACGACTCACTCAACACAACGTTACAATGTAGAAAATTCGTGACACCGTGTCTTCATTTATGTACGTGAATGCTATTCTCATATTTGAAAGCAGTGTATACATGTTCCGTACCTTCTCACTGATGTGATCAGCCGGAGATAATCTGTTATTGATAATCACACCTAGGTCCTTCTCTCTGTTGTGTGTAGGGTTTTACTTCCTAACTTATAATCGTAATCAATCTTTTTCCACTTTTACCAAACTTGATTACATAACACCTGTCCACATTGAATTCCATTTGCCATGTATTGCTCCATTCAAGAAGTTTACTTAATTCTTCTTGTGGCTCTTTACAAGAGTCTGCAGTAGTAATTCTCCTTTGTATTTTGTCATCATCAGCAAACGTATTTAAATAGCTTTCGTTGCCAATGTCATTTATATACATTTATATACACAAAAAAATTGGTGCGACACTGAGCCCTGTGGAACTCTGCTAGTCACTTCCCTCCATGTTGAGTGATTTCCCCTTAGTACTGTTCTCATTTCCGTTTTTTTTTTTTTTTTTTTTGGAGAAAATC
Organism: Birgus latro; assembly: GCA_018397915.1. Classification (NCBI taxonomy): domain Eukaryota; kingdom Metazoa; phylum Arthropoda; class Malacostraca; order Decapoda; family Coenobitidae; genus Birgus; species Birgus latro. The sequence continues at coordinate 6,073 of JAGKTI010015273.1, read as the reverse complement.
TTGCATCAAACAATACACTTTGCCTCGGATTCCTCTTTGATGGTACAGTTTCCATAAAAGTCTTTGGTGCGGTACTCAGCTGTCAAATGCTTTCTTGAAATCTAAATAGATACTGTCCACCCATCCTTCTCTTTTCTATAATGTTTCTGTTACTCTATCATAATAGCTCAACAGGTTAGTAACACATGATTTTCCCTTTCTGAAACCAAACTGTCTTTCTGTTATCATATTGTGTTCTTCTAGATGATTTACCCAAACTTTTCTTGTCAGTTTCTCTGTGGTTAGTGATACTGGTCGGTAGTTGTGTGGATTTTGTCTATTCCCTTTCTTGAATAAGGGAACAATATTTGCTTTCTTCCAAATATCAGGTACCGAGTAGTTTACCTTGTCCCAAGGATTCCTTGAATATTAAAGATAATGGTTAACTCCTTTGCACATTCATGTAGCACCCAACATGAAGTTTCATCAGGACCACTTGCTTTTCCATTGTCTAATTTACTTAACTCCTCCTGTATTTCGTTTTCTGATATTTGTATAACTGGTAATATGCGTGGGCATGCATGTTCCCTATCATCCCTTTCAAAATTATTTTCTTTTGTAAAAATTGATTGGAAATTCTTATTTAGTGCTTCACAAATATCTTTCTCGTGTATAGTTGATCCCTTCATCCGTAATGGATTGTATTTTATTTTTTACTTTGGTTTTGCTTCGGATGTAGCTGTAGAATAGCTTCGGTTGATCACCACTTTTATTTATGATGTCTTCCTCAAACTGTCTTTGGGCTTCTCTCCTTATTCTTGTATAATCGTTTCGTGACTGTTTATAGTTGTTATATGCGCTCTCACTATTGTGTCTTCTGTATTTTTTTTTTTTAATGCGTTCGACTCTGGGCATAGGCTTCACAGCCTGCTATCAAGGCCCAGCAGTCCTCTTACATACCAACACCTCTACATGTCACCACTTCGGCGCTAACACCCACCGTCCATACTGAATACATGCTAGGGCTGTCTCACACAGGACTGGTGTATTGGTATTAGCGGGGGTACTTTTACGACATGTCGGCGGGTCTTCTCCTAGATCAGTAAAGCTTGATTTAAAGAAATTCGAATCCTTAAACTGTTCCCTGCCCCAGCGAGGATTCGAACCTGGGTCCGTCGGGACTGCAAGCCACCTCTCTACCGATCGAGCCACCGCCTCCCCCATCTATTCCACAACGTCTTTTTTTTCTTTTGATTTCTTACATTCTGTATTAAACCATTTCTTTATTTTATTTTCTGTTTCTTTGTGCTGTGGGATGTACTTTTGGACTCCTATTTCATGAAGTTCACAGAATTTTTTATATATAACATTTAATTCTCGTCCTCTAAGTTCCTTTTCCCAATCTGTTTCTAAGAAGTACTTCTTTAGGTCGTGGTAGTTTCCCTTTTTATAGTGTACGTTCTTTTTGTAACTTTAATTGCTGTTAACTACGTCATATGCAATCCTGAAGTTGCAATTTAGTACTGCATGGTCGCTTTTGCCGAATGGAGGGTGATACATTAAACTGTCTATATCGTTTTCTTGCCTAGTTATAAGATCTAGTATTGATGGTACATCGTCAAGTCATCTTTTTCTGGTGCTTTCCTTTACATGTTGCGTTAGGAAAAACTCCTGCACTAAAGCCAGGAGTTTTTGGTCCCAACGGCTTTCCTGGCTTATTATATCTAGAGTATTCCAATTTATATTTGTATTAAAATCTCCAGTTAGTAAAGCTCTTTCCGATTTCTCCTCCATTCTATGTAGTAATGCTCTTAAACCATGAATTGTACTCTCTGCCAGATCCTCATATTCGCCTCTTTCCCATGTGTTTGATCTGGGTAGCATGTATAAATTTGCCACAATTACTTTCCCTTCAGATGTATTAATCTCTACTGCAAGCACTTCTACTTGCGATGCTGTATCTAGTTCTATTTCTTTGACTTTTAGATTTTCTTTGTTAATATCATAATTCCTCCTCCTTTTTTTAAGTTCCTATCTCATCTCCATATATTGTATTCCTCTAGGTTTAGGATGTCGTTTGATATCCTTGGCTTTAAGTTTGTTTCAGTAAAGCAAATAATGTGTGGTTCATTTTCTCTGATGTAATTATTCTTCTGTAATAATTTAGATACCATTCCATCTACATTTGAGTAAATCAACTTAATCATCTTGTTTACATACTTGTCATGACTTGGGTCTACTACCTTCTTCCTTTTCATTCTCTCCTGATTAAGTACAACTTCTAAACCTGCAATCCAATTACTTTGTAAAAAAAAAAAATGTATTTCTCTCCTCTGATCTTCCCTCGTTCTTTGTTTTTGCTTCCTCCCTCTTCTCTTTTAGCAGTTCCATTTCCTCTTGAGTTAGGCATCTTTTTATCCATACATTTTTGAACTCCTCGTTTTCCATAAGTTTCTTTGCATTTTTTAGTACTTCCTCCACAGTGTTTACACTCTGGAAGGTTACTTTTAGGGGCCTTAACTTATTTCTCTAATATTTCCCTAGCCTTTTGTGCTCCTCTGTGTCTTTATTGCAGATTTCCTCTGATACCTCCTTCAATATGCTCATTACATTTGCCATATCTTTTTTTTTGTCTCTCGAGATGTTTTTTATTTCTTTCTCCTCTATTCCAGTGATTTCTATAGATTTGTTGATATCTGCTGAATCTCTGACCAATTTGGGATTCTTTTGGATTATTCTTTTCACTTCCCTCTTTTCTTCAATTCGTGTTTTTAAGTCTTGCTTTACTCTCACCATTTCAGCATATGTGGTTTCCGTATAATTTTTGTAGCTTTGTATTGCTTCATTCACCTGGGTTATCTTCTCCTCAATATCACTGCTCTGATCTATCAGATTGCTTACCTGCCTAACTGTCTCTGTATCATTTTTGAACTTCTCCATGATACTTTCGTGGTTGACAACTCTACTTGCCATTTCTCTAACTTTCCTTTTAAGTGAACCCACTTCTACTGTCCGCTCATCTATTGTTGTGTCTTTCTTGTTTACTTCCTTTACTATTCTTTCTATTTCCTCCTTCTGCATGTGCAATTGTTTCTTAATTTCATCCATTTCACTCTAAAATGCCATCTCCAGTCTGTTTACCCTTTCTACCAGCTTGTTGTACATCTCCACTTCAACCAGTTCCTGGTAGAAATCATCATCCTGCTTTCTACCTTTATCTCTTTTCTTAGCCCCTGCCAAACTTGCTTTACTAAAGTAGGTGGACATCTTGTGGTACTAAGAGCACAGATTCTAACATTTCACAGCACGTAAACAAAACACAATAAGCTGTTTGGGCACATTCCTGCACTACTTTGTTTATTTTGCTATTTGAACAACAGTCTTACTTAAAACTTCCTCTTTTATATTAGGACACCATTTAGTTTAACCTGGTACAGAACTTGATACAAAGATACTAATTTAGGTATGGCCCGTTGTTGGCCAGGCAAGGTCAGGTGTGGAGCAATGTGACGTACATCCTACTTGCTTGGTGCCTCAAGTGTGTGTGTGTGTGTGTGTGTGTGTGTGTGTTTGGTGTGCAGTTGTGCCTGTGTACATGGGTGTGTGTCTGTCCATGTGTCTCCCCGTGCACACGTGCTTGTGTGTGTGTGTGTGTGTGTGTGTGTGTGTGTGTGTGTGTGTGTGTGTGTGTGTGTGTGTGTGTGTGTGTGTGTGTGTGCGCGCGCGCGCGTTCGTATGTTTTTTTAATGCAAGGAAGAAAGAACCAAAGGCCAGGTACCTGCAAACCGTTCCTTCCAAGAAAAAAAAAAACAATACAAAAGAGGGCCAAATTCAAGATCCGTTCATTTCAAGATGCCTGGACACACTGGATTTGAAAGACTGGAGGTCATAGGAAGTAGGAAATACAGACAGAGGGAGACAGTTCCAGGGTTGGCCTGTTGCATCAATGAAGGATTGGGACTAACGGTTAACTCTTGCATTAGAGAGTTGGACAGAAATGGGATGAGAGTTTGTTGCTAGACGGGTGCTACGCGCCCGTCGTAAAGGTGAAGGGATGCAAGCAGACAGTTCTCAGGAGGAAGAGAGATAAAGATGCAACAGTGCGGCGAAGAGACAGAGGTTGAAGGGAGCTAGTAAGAGAAAGTGAGTTAATGAGACGAAAAGCCTTTGACTCCACCCTATTGGGAAAAGCTGTATGTGGGAAACCTCCCCACACATGAGAGTTGTACTCTACACAGGGGCGAATAAAACCCTTGTATAAAGTAAACCACTGTGCAGGGGTAAAGAAGGTATGGAGTCGGCTTAGCACACCTAATCTCTTCGAAGCAGATTTTACAAGAGATGTAATATGGTCTTTCCAGGATATGTCCCGAGAGAATGAAACCCTATGTAAGTTTAAGGATGATGCAGGATTGAGCTGGATATTATTAAACATTAGTGGGTACTCTTGTGGAAGATTTTATCGGGTATAGGTGAAAGAACTGAATCTTTGATGCATTAAAAACAAGATTATTTTTACCCTAGTCAGAGATACAAGCCAAGTCGGACATTAGGTGCGCCATGGCCTCATCCCTTGTTTGTTGAAGTAACTGCTGAGATGGACGTTGCGGGAAGCTAATGGAAAGGTGAAGGATGGAATCATCAGCGTATGAGTGGATAGGGTTAGATGTACAGCTTAGGTCAGTGATGAATCAAGGAAGAGAGTTGGTGACTGAACCGAGCCCTGAGGAACACCACTGTTGACAGATCTAGGAGACGAATGGTGGCCGTCTACAACAGCAGCTATGGAATGACAAGAAAGGAAGCTGTGGATGAAGGCACAGATAGATGGATAGAAACCGTAAGAGGGAAGTTTGGAAATTAAAGATTTATGCCAGATTCGATTGAAAGCCTTTGAGATGTCAAGTGCAATGGCAAAGCCTTCGCCAAAGTCCCGAAAGGAGGATGTCCAGGAGTCTGAAAGGTAGGTGAGTAGGTCTCCTGTGGAGTGTCCCTGACGGAACCCATACTAACGATCAGAAAGAAGGTTGTGACAGGAAAGATGCTTTAATATTTTTCTGTTAAGAATAGACTCGAAAACTTTTGAGACACACGATGTTAAGGCAACTGGGCGATAGTAGAGGGTTGGGAACGGCCACCCTTCATTGGGACAGGCTGAATGAGAGCAAACTTCCAGCAAGAAAGAAAGGTCCAAGTTGACAAACAAAAGCGAAAGAGTTTACCTATAGGCAGGGTGTAAGCACAGAAGAGCAGTTCTTGAGGACAACAGGAGGGACTCCATCTGCCAGTGATGGCAGAAAAAAAAATCAGCTGAAGAAATTTTAATGTCAGCCATGAGGAAGTCAGAGGAGGGAAGTGATGGAGGAACAGCACTGGAATCGTGTAAGGTGGAATTGGAGAAGAAAGTCTGAACGAAGAGATCTGCTTTATCAGTAGAAGAAATAGCTACAGAGCCACCAGAGCAGAAAGGAGGAGGGAAGGATGATGAGGTAAAGTTGTTAGAAAGGTTTTTGGCAAGGTGCCAGAAGGAGCGAGAAGAATTCAAGTTGGAGAGTTGAAAACATTTAGCACGCGATGAAATTATTTTTAGCAGAGCGAAGAACAGACTTAGCACGATTCCGGGCAGAAATATAAAAAAGATGTAATTCAGGGGTGGGTTGACTCCGGTACCTTTTGTAGGCCCTCTCCTTGTTGCGGACAGCATTAGAACAAGCGTGATTAAACCAAGGCTTTCTTGCATTAGTCAGAGGATATGAGAAAGGAATGTACTGTATGCTTCCATGCCCGAGAGAATAACCTCCGTAATGCGCGAGGCACACTCACATGGCTCCCAGCCATGGAAACAGTAATCATTCCAGGGAAAATCAAAGAGGGCCTCCCAATCAGCAGCTCCAAAGTGCCACAACCGACGTTTCTTTGGAGAGTCCGCAGGCTGTACTGGAGCGATAGGACAGCTTAAGGTAATAAGGCTGTGAACGGAGGAACCCAGCGCAGAGCACAGATTAACAGCGTAAGCAGAAGGATTTGCTGTAAGGAAGAAGTCAAGTGTGTGTGTGTGTGTGTGTGTGTGTGTGTGTGTGTGTGTGTGTGTGTG
>JAGKTI010015272.1:0-20693 GCA_018397915.1 Birgus latro | reverse complement strand
TGCAAAACCTGGTGTAGGCCTACGTTGGGCAGGGTAGGATAGTATTTCTACCCCTATCACTATTCTGGGGTATTGCATCTAGGGTTTCATAAATCGGGGTTTCCCTGTCCATCAGTATAAGATCCCTGGCACTAATAAATATAATCACCGAAGCCAGAAAGTTGGCAGAATTGAGTCAGGTTGATGCCACTCGACCTCTGAAATCTTCAAGGTTACTGAGAGAGCAGAGTGGCTGTGAGCTTTTGAACCGATTTTGTGTGCGTGGGTAAATGGGCTTAATACATCAATGTAAGATCCCTTGCATTAATAAAATTAATCACCAAAGCCAGAAAGTTGGTTGTATTGAGTCGGGTTGGTGTCACTCAACTTCTGAAATCTTCAAGGTTACTGAGAGAGCAGAGCGGCTGTGAAGACTGTCACTTGCCTCCTGCACTCCTAAATTTGTGTTGTCAGTGTAACAGAAATGTCTGAAGTTAGCGAGATACATTATTACCTTCCATTTTACTTCGGTTGCATGCAGTGATTTCTCAGTGCTGCAGGATGTATATACAGTAAGACCTCACTATAACGGACTAATTGGGGCTCAGGCCAGTCCGAAATATGCGATTTTCCGATAAAAGCGACATCTGGACTTACCCCTGCTAATCCTGACTTTTTCCGATATATCAGACATTAGTCCGGATTGCATCGGTAGTTTTCACCACCATTGCAGTATTGTACTGTGTTTTACCTTCACTACATTAATCAAATGGTATAATAATACTGTATTGTGCACTGAAAAACATGTCTTTTACTTGTCTTATTGTGGTGAACATAGCTGAAGTTGTCAGGCAGTCCAGACTGATTCTGGCTATATCGGACTTTTTCTGATATATAGGAGTTTAGTCCGGTAGCTCCTCGAGTCCGATAAAAGTGAATTCCGGTGTACTGAAGTCCGTCATATCGAGGTTTTACTGTATGCATCACTTGTGTTTTAGAGGGGGACGAAGATCTACATCGCTAGTGCGATACAGATTAACCACACACACACACACACACACACACACACACACACACACACACACACGACGTCGACAGCAAAGGAGCTATGTGCTGTTCGTGGGGAAGTAATGCTAAACCAGCAGCGAAAAGGAATCCTGCTTGCTGTGATTATGTGAATTGAGTGCGTGAGTGGTGGTTCTGTCTGAATTTATTGAAATAAAAGCCAGAGGAATCGGTCAAATAGGAGAACAACACAGTGGCGGTTTAAATTTTTGTATGTACCTTTATGCATCTTGACGGAAGGAAATAATTCATTGCTTACATCCAGTGAAAGCAAATTCACAGGATTCTCCAGTGAAGATTGAAGCAGTGGGGGCATTAAACTGAAACAAACAAGAGTAACAGTTGTGGACAAAGTGGCTGTGAGGAATGCTCAGAAATTACGACAGGTATGGTATTGGCAGTACTGAGAGAGTTACAGGAATGAACCTCAGAACAGGAAAGGGAGATTAAGGTGGAAAATAAGTTAGAGAGCATCTATTCACACTGAGCTGACGAAGAGATAGAGGTAGAACAATTAAAAGTGAGCAATGAATCAGTCACAAATGACATAAAACAGCTCTTGAGGGAAAATAAGCGTCTGGAAGAGGAACGGACAGGATGAAAATTAAACGGACAGGATGAAAATTAAACGGACAGGATGAAAATTAAACTTGACGAGTATGAATAAAAAACAAGGATGCATGATGAACACATGAGGAAAATCAAGGAAGAACACAAGGGGTGGAAGATAATTCAGGAGGAAGGAAAAATAAATCTAAAGGAGATTTTAGAACAGCAGAGAAAGGAAAACCAGGGAAAGATGCAGAAGGTGGTTAAGGTATTGAAAGTGTAGAGAATCTTTAGTCAGGGATGTAGTAGATAAGACAAAATGTGTGATAATTTCAGGACTGAAAGAAAAGTCTGTGTCAATAAGATCAAAGGGAGTGAGAAGGGCTGAAGAGATAGTATCATTATGGAGGGTGACAAGAAAGCTCAAGAAGAGATTGAAGAGGTGTTTTGGCTGGGAAGATACTTGGAGGGAGGGGCATGGGCACTAACAGTTAAGTTTTGGTCACAGGTCACGGTAAGTTAGTTCATTAACGGGGCATGGAAATTAGCTGACAAGGTGAGGTTCAAGTATGTTTGGATAAGGAGAAATGCAAATGAGGAAGCAAGAACTATAATAAAGGAACTAGTCAAGGAAGCCAAGGAAAAAGATGATCAGAGGATGGTGGAAGAGAAGACAGAGTTCTGTTGGAGAGTTATGGATCAGTATTGAGGAAGTGGTATCGACAGAGAGAGGAAAGGAGAAGGACGGAATAAAAACAATGTAAAAAGATTGAAAGTGGCATGTGCTAACGTAGATGGCTTTGTCTCGGCATGGCTAGAAATAAACGATTTCTTGAGGGTAAATGAACCAGATATTGTGTGCTTTTGTAGAGACCAAGTTAAGAGAAGATATTGATATCCAAGTGGGAGATGGCAAATACAAACTGTGGAGAGGAGGTAGAAAAGAAAGATGGGAGGAAGAGTGATAATAGCAGTAAAGAACAGCATAAATGTGGATAATGTGTAACTGGGGGAAGGAATGGCAGAGTTGGTAAATATGAAACTAGAAACCAGGAGGAGAGGCAAGAGAGACATTGCAGTAGCATACGTCACCCCTAAGACAAGGGCATGGAATGAGTCTGAATACCAGATGTTAGACATGGTTAGACACCTACAGAAAGTGACTGAGAAAAGTAACAATAATATCCTGGTGGATGACTTTAATTGTAAGGAGGTGAACCGGGAGGAGTGGGACTCAGGAGGTAGTGAAGATTTGTAGGGCAGTAGACTGTTAAATATAGCAGTGCATAATGTAATGACCCAGTAGGTCAAAGAAGAGACAAGATTTAGAGGTGATGACACACCAGCAAGAATAGATTTACTGCTGACATAATTCAGTCTCTGAAATATGTGTGTTGTATAGAAAAAGTGATCATGTAGTGATTGAGTTTCAAATGATAGATGGGAACATGGCACCAAGAGATGAACTATACAGGCATGGAAGATACAAATTTGAGAAGTTACAAGAGAATTTTTCAAAGAAATGGATTGGAGAGAATTTAGAGAAACAAGAGGGACACAGAAGAGGTGGGATATCATTCTAGGCCTTTACAACTTGGGTGTAGAAAAATATGTGCCAAGAGTAAGTGGGAGAGAGAACTGGAAAAAGGATTGGTTCAACAGAAGGTGTATGATAGTAAAAAGAGAAAGGGATGTGGCATGGAACAAATGGGAGAAAGAAAGGAAACAATAGTACAAAGATAGAACACAAAAGATCTAGAAATGAATATACAGTACAAGAATCCATAGAGAGGAGGAAAGAAACTTTGAAAGAGGTATACTTGACAGATGTAAGGAGGAACCTAAATTGTTTTATAGGTTTGTCAATGGCAAATTGAAACAGAAGGAAGGAATCAATAAGGTGAAAGTAGAAAGAAAGGTCTACAAAGATGCAATAATGCAAGCCAAATTAATGAACAAGAGTTTCCAATTGGTTTTTGCTAAGAAAAGTGATTTTGTGGACAGGGAGGGAGTGACTAGAAATGTAGTGTTAAAAGATATAAAAGTGGAAGTGCAGGAAGTGTATACCATAAAGTACTGGAAGCTCAAGATGTAAGGAATGCCCCAGGGCCTGACGGGGTCTCTATTTGGATACTAAAGGAATGCAGGGAACAATATATGGATAAGATTCGCTGTTTAATTGTGTGTTCTCTGGAAGAAGGGAAAGTGCCTCGGAAATGGGAGAGGGCCAGTGTTGTACAAGTTTACAAAGGAGGGAATAAGGAAGAACCCCTGAATTATAGACCAGTCCCTGGCCAGCATGGTTGCAAAATTGTGTGAGAGAATCTTGAAAGACTGGTGGATAAAATATCAGGAGGAGATTGACATTTCGAGAGAAAGTCAATTTGGATTCAGAAATGGAAGGTTGTGTGTCTCTGATTTGTTGAGCATCTACTCATGGGTGATTGACTTGCTACAGGAGAGAGATACAGGTAGTTGGGTGGATTGTGTGTACTCAGATCTGGAGAATGCCTTTGACACGGTACCCCACAAGCGACTGATGTGGAAATTGGAGCACATAGAGGACTGAAGGGATGAGAGACTGACAGATGAGGACAGTAATAAAGGACAGGATGTTAGGGTGGAGGGAAGTAACAAGTGGAGTCCTGCAGGGCTCAATGTGGGTGCCTGTAATGTTCCTGATGTATGTAAATGATATGGTGGATGGAATGAACAGTTATGCAAGTCTGCTTGCAGATGATGCAGAGATCATGAGAACAGTAGAAGTGAAGATCTGGACAGGATTTACAATTGGAGCCAGATATGGGAAATGAAATTCTGTCTATCTATTGCCAGACGCCTTAATCCCGTAAGGGGTGGCCACAAACAAATCGCCTCCATGCTGCCCTGTCCCATGCCATTTCATTGTCCTGCTCCCAGTTCACACCCCCCTCTCTCATATACCTCTGCACTCCATCCCTTCATTTCATCCTTGGCCTCCCCCTCCCCTCCTCCACCTCACTCACATACACTCTCCTCGCCAGTCTTTCACTCTCCATCCTCGCTACATGTCCAAACCAACTCTGTGTGTTTCTCTTAACGCTTCCTATCACATCCACATCCACACCATAACGCTCCTTCACTTCCTCAAGTGTCAGTCTCTCTCTCCATGTGACTCCACATGCTCCTCTCAAATAACTCATTTCCATTGCTATCACTCTTGACTTCTGTCCCTCCAACAAGGTCCAAGCTTCACTTCCATATGTTAGAGTTAGTATCACAATACTGTTATATTGTAGCTTTTTCACTTCCATGCTCATTTCCCTATTTCTTATCACAGCTTTCAAGGAACCAGCAACCTTTCTTCCCTGCTGCACCATTTCAAGCACTTCACCCTCTAAACTTCCATCCTTACTCATCACACTACCAAAGTACTTAAATGTACTCACATTTTCCATTTCCTTCTCATCCAGCCTCACTGTACATTCACTGATTTCACTTCTCTCGAAGACCATAACTTTACTCTTCCCTACATTCACCTTTAGATTTCATGTCTTACACACTCTCCCAAATTCATCTACCAATCCTTGCAGCTCCCCTTCATCTTCACTTAACAACACAGTATCATCTGCAAACAACAATTCAGGGAGTTTCCAAACACTGCCCTCTCTCGCTAGAGCCACTCCAACACCCACAGCCCTACCTTGTAAGTCTTTTATAACCCCATCCATATACAGATTGATCAACCATGGAGACATGACACATCCTTGTTTCAATCCAACCTTCAAATAGAAAACTTCACTCAGTTCACTATCCATGCACACTGCAGCCTTATCTTCCTCATACATACTCTTAATGACCTTCAGCAACTTCCCATCCACTCCATATATTCATAATACCTTCCACAATCCTTGTCTATCCACCCTGTCATATGCTTTCTCCAAATCCATAAAGGCCGCATATAACTTCTTTCCCTTCTCTAGAAACTTACTAAAGATCTAAGAATGAATATCTGGCCTACACAACCCCTTCTCTTCGTAAAACCTCCCTGTTCTTCTCCAACTAATTCCTCTGTTATTTCACTATCTATGTCAATAATTATCCTACCATATACTTTTCCTAATACACTAAGATAGAGACAAATGCCCCTATGATTATCACACACATCTTTTTCCTCTTTTCCTTTGTACAGGGGAATAATTACTGTATAGCTGACTTCCAATCCTCTGGGACTCTACCTTCCTCCCAAGCCAGTCTGCACATCTTCCACATCCATTCTACTACTATCTCTCCTCCATACTTCAGTATTTCACCACACACTCTATCTGTTCCTGGGACTTTCCCCATTTTGACTTTCTTCGTTGCTTCCACCACTTCCATCCTGGTGATTTCTTCCTCTCTTCTCACGTCCCTCCTCCCAGCCAATCCCTAGCCACTTATACTTGTATTACTTGCTTTCCCTATGTTCAAAATGAAATTCATTGCAAGAAAAATGCAAAACATTGGAAGTGGGTAAAAGTACAAAGAGACCATTACTGAATTACTTGATGGGAAAGGAACCAGCCACAAATGTGAGAGAAGATAAGGGCCTGGGAGTGTTGGTCCAGGATAATTTGTCACTTGAAAAACACATCAACAAGAATGTCATAGAGACATATAAGCTCTTGACAAACATAAGAGTAGCATTTCAGTAGCTACATGGATAAGGAGATAATGAAAAAATTGATAGTGGCTATGATCTGCCCCAGGTTAGAATATGTGGCAGTGGTGTGGTCCCTACATAAAAAGAAAGGTATAAACAAGATTGAGAGAATACAACATGGTTCTAGGCCACTGAACTTCACAAACACTCTTCTTACAGACCCTACACAGAGTTTTTGATAGTTTCAGTTCAGCTAGGCCACCACAGGGAATGCTCCTAGTCACTCTAGACATTAGAAAAGCTTTTGATGCCATCCCCTGCCACAACCTCACAAGCAAAATATTCAACACAAACATGCACAGTAACACAAATAGATGGCTGGCAAACTATTTAGCAGGCAGATGTGAACATGTAACTTTTGCCGGCCAGTCATCGAACATCAGAAAATAAACGGCATCCCCCAGAGATCTGTTTGTTCCCCTACACTCTTTAACTTATGTATGCACGACACACCCACACACCACAGATACACATAGCTTACTATGCAGACAATGTAACACTCACATGTACACACCAAAATGCAAACACAGCTGCACACAGCCTCCAGCCAAACCTCAACACACAACATGAATGGTTCACCACAAACAGACTCACAATTACCCCAGCCAAATCTATAGTGACCCTTTACACAAACTGGACAGCAGTACATAGTCACATTCCACACCTCACCATAAGAAACACTCCTCTACCACACACCCAAAATCCATGGTCTGACGTTCATCAGTGTTATTTAAACAACACATCACAAACACTGAAAATAAATTAACTCCAAGACTCAGTGCCCTAAGGTCACTTGCCCATTCAACATTTGGACACAACAAAGAAACCTCCATGACACTACAAACAATATATACATTCATTGATGAATTATGCAAGCCATGCTTGGGCTTCTAACCTCACTAAAATACACTAGAACACTCTAAAGATCATACAGAACAAGGCCACCAAAATAATCACGGGCTGCCCCGCTGCTACACCTACAGACCACCTACACCAAGAAACCAAAGTCTTCAAAATCAAGGATCATCTAGACATGAGAGGCACACAAATTCTTGCTGCAGCCTCCACAAATCCACGCCATCCACTACACTACATGACAGCACATACACACACACCAAGGAACATCAGCACAACACCCAGCGCATGTTGTCATCTCTACCCCCTCGCCCTCCTCAAACCAGCTTCCAGAAGCATATCCATGCTCAGATCACTCACCGCTCCATTCAGTCACTCAGAGACAACACACAGCTGCATGCACGGCCTCCTGATATCCACCCTTCTGAATCCTACCTCCCTCATGAGGACAGGGTCCATCTGGTCAGGCTGAGACGTGTGCATCATCCAACCCTCTTGAGTTATCAGAAGAGGCTGGATGACTCCATTGCTGATGCCTGTCCAGGATGCATCACAGCACCCCATACTATTAAGAAAATTATGTAAGACTGCATTGCACACAGTTGCCAGTGCCAGCAACACAGCATACACTCCTTGAGAGCTCTGTGAGAAAGCCTATTCTTGGCTGTGGTCTTCCCTAGGGACTCGGGGCTGTTCGGTCAGTCTGCCTAGGGAACAACTACTACTATTATTACCAAGGTGGTCTGTAGCCTGGCAGATTTGTCATGCAAGGAAAGATTAGACCAGCTGGGTCTTCCTTCCTTGGAAGAAAGAATAGAGAGGGGTGACATGCTTGCAGTGTTTAGGGCCATGATGGGAGTAGACAAAATTGACAGTTTTTTTTTTTTTATGTAGGGAAGAAAGAACCAAAGGCCATGGGCCCACAAACCGTTCCTTCCAAGAATAAACAAAAACAACACAAAGGAGAGCCAAATTCAAGATCCGTTAATTTCGAGATGCATGGACACACTGTGTTTGAAAGACTGGAGATTATAGGAAGTAGGAAATACCGACAGAGGTAGATAGTTCCGGAGTTGACAAGTTGCATAAATGAAGGACTGGGAGTAACAGTTGACTCTTGCATTAGAGAGTTGGGCAGAAAAGGGATGAGTGGTTGTTGCTAGACGGGTACTATGTGCCCGTCGTAGAGGTGGAGGGATGCAAGCAGACAGTTTAGAGGAACAGTGGCCAGTGAAGTAGCGATAGAAAAGAGATAAAGATGCAACAGTGCGGTGAAGAGACAAAGGTTGAAGGGAGCTAGTAATAGGAGGAGAGTTTATGAGACGAAAAGCCTTTGACTCCACCCTATTGAGAAGGGGTGTATGTGGGGATCCTCCCCCACACATGAGAGTTGTACTCCAAACGGGCAAATAAAACCTGTGTATAAAGTCAACATCTGTGTAGGGGTAACGAAGGTTCGGAGTCGGCTTAGCACACCTAATCTCTTGGAAGCAGATGTTTGTATGGGATGGGGGAGCAACAAGAGGATATGAAAAGAAATTGAAAAACACAAGTTGCTTGAAGGATACCAAGAAATGCATTTGGCCTTACAGATATATTGACCTGTGGAATAGCCTGGACAGAGAGATTATCCAGTCCAAAAACTTAAATGAGTTTAAAGCGAAGTTTGACCGGTTGATACATGTAGACAGGACCCCATGAGCGTAGGTCATTTCCTGTATGTCACAACTAGGTAAAAACACACATTGGGTTACATTCACTTTTGCTGATCATGATAACTTTGCTAGGGCAGCAGTGAGGCAGAGTGAACAGGTTTGATCACTCAGGCACTGCTTATTTCAAGAGTTGTTTTATGCTTCTTGCTAAATTTTATCTCATTTTCATAACATGTACTGTAATTGGCTGAGCCCTGAGTAGCTTAGACATTGCTAAAGTACTTTTATCATGGCTGAAAAATACAGTGTAGCTGTAATTTCAGGCAGACCTGTTTAATAGTGCAACTGTTTTTCCTGTTTTTCACGACTGGTACTATGACAGTTTCCTTCTGTGACACTCTTATCTTGAATTAAACAAATGCTCTAAAAGAGAGGCCAGCCTGACAAGGGTGACTGAATTTCCATACGTGACAGAAGTCTGTTATGATGACCGAACAGTTTCACTAGCCAACATCTCGCCTCGCCAATATGATTGCCTTGCTAGTTAGTGAGTGGATGACAAGCAAAGTGATCATAATTGTCTACAGTGGAGCCCCTCAGATAGCGTTTTTTTAAGTAATGAATCCATGGATAGCGACAGGAATGAAACAATCTCATAGCGATTAATGCTGCACGGTTAGCGTAAATTCGCTAGGCATTTAACATGCAGTGAGCAGGTGGACAGAGTTGCCAAGGTCGGACCCTGGTAACACTGATAGTGAGTGCAAGTCTATCGTCATTCAGTTCATTGACTCATCTGGAATGAAAGTACGTATCTTAAGCTTTTCTTATGTATAACTAATCTCCAATTATCTGTCTCCTACCAAATTTTATTTTTAAATTTTTCCTTTGCCTTTACTTTTCTATTGGGGGAATGCCGGTATCTAGGCGATACTGATGGGTGGAAGGTGAACCTCCCTGCAGTTACCCCAAGAAGAAGAAGAAGATTGTTTGTTTATCCACACGCCACGCATTCATTCAGCTTGTCAGTTTCACCGATGTTAAATTTTTTTGTGACCTTCCATTTATTGTCTGGCTACTGAGTGTTCAAATATCATGGCTTCAACTTCGGGGGCTGGCCCAAGTGATGGTCGTGGCCCAGGGAAAAAACAGGAAGTGCTGGTACTGTAAAAGTGACCGAAAAGGCCAGACAATACATACATGGCAAGCCAAAGAAACAATACTGCGTGGAAGAAAAGAAAAAGATAATTTTTGAGTATGTAGTGTACGTTTATCTTATTACAGTTGCAAAGAAATATGACGTGATACTGATGGGTAATGGAGGAAATTAGGGGTATAGCAGAAGAAGTCCAGGACTATATTAATTTTTTTAGGCAAGAAGTTTGCCCCTCGGGTAGTGATTTCATGGATAGCGGCCATTTTGGTGGACTAATAAGGTTGCTATCCAAGGGGCCCCACTGTATAAGAAAGTTAGCAGGCAGTACACCAGTGATCATGTTAGCTTGCTAGAGTAAGGTGTATCTAGGTGCTAAATTGCTAAACTGCAATACTGCTAAATCCCTAGGCCATTATCTGGCCAGTTGTACAAACAAACTGCAAGTGTTTTGTGTTCTTGAAATTGGAGGTTTGTAAGATTTGAGTATATACACAAGCATATATAATTTTTTGTAATAAATCAGCAGTCTTTATAACTATCTATCTATCTATTGCCAGACGCCTCAATCCCGCACGGGGTGGCTACAAACAAATCGCCTCCATGTCGCTCTGTCCCCTGTCATTTCACTACCGTGCTCCCAATTCACACCCCCCTCTCTCATATACCTCTCCACTCCATCCCTCCATCTCATCCTCGGCCTCCCCCTCCCTCTCGCCCCCTCCACCTCACTCACATACACTCTCCTCGTCAGTCTTTCACTCTCCATCCTCTCCACATGCCCAAACCACCTTAACATGATTCTCCTAACACTTCCTACCACGTCCACAACCACACCACAATGCTCCTTCACTTCCTCATTTGTTAGTCTGTCTCTCCATGTGACTCCACATGCTCCTCTCAAATAACTCATTTCCACTGCTCACTCTTGACATCTGTCCTTCCAACAGGGTCCAAGCTTCACTTCCATATGTTAGAGTTGGTATCACAATTCTGTCATGTAACAACTTTTTCACTTCCATGCTCACCTCCCTGTTTCTTATCACTGCTTTCAACGAACCAGCAACCTTCCTTCCCTGCTGCACACTTTCGAGCATTTCACCCTCCAGACTTCCATCCTTACTCATCACACTACCCAAGCACTTAAATGCACTCACATTCTCCATATCCTTCCCATCCAATCTCACTGTACATTCACTGGCTTCACTTCTCTCAAAGACCATTGCTTTACTCTTCCCTACATTCACCTTTAGATTCCGTTTCTTACACACTCTCCCAAACTCATTTACCAAGCCTTGCAGCTCCCCTTCGTCTTCGCCCAACAAGACAGTATCATCTGCAAACAACAGTACAGGGGGTTTCCAAACACTGCCCTCTCTCACTAGGGCCGCTCCATCCACTGCCTGTCCTTGTATCTCTTTTATAACCCCATCCATGTACAGATTGAACAACCATGGAGACATGACACATCCTTGTCTAAAAAATACTTGACTGCCAATCAGTGAGATGATCACCTCTTATCAGAGTTTTCTTCTAAATGGAGCCAAGCTAACCTGTCTGGTCTGGGCCCCTGGATGCACTGGGATATTTCAAAGTAATTTTGAGACAAAAAAGTGCATCTTATGCCGCGATATATGGTATTTATCCTAAGTTATGCTATAAATGCTTGCCTCATGGTGCAAGCACCTATCAGTTTACTGTGAGAAGCATTAGAGATGGTTGTTTTGACATTCTCAGTAGGGTGTTACCACTGGAAAGTGTTTGGCAGGGTACCTGAAGAGGTTTGTCATATATTTGATATGTACTGCTTGTACAGTACTGCAGTGTGACGAAATACTGAATTGGCACTTCTAATAGGAGAATATAAATTTTTTCACCATAAAGGTACACATCGATAATTCTGGCGCCGCCTTCTGAAGGCGTCTTATCGCCACAAACACTGATCTGAGAAAATGTTTATTAAATTCTATCTTGGTGACCGTTGAAGGAAGATCATAAGATGCTTCAGGCACCGGTGGGTATGTTGCCATCTAGACAGACCTTTATTGCAGTATCAATAGAAAACAGTGTCTCTCTATGGGCGGACTGGGAGGTGAAGAAAAGAAGTGCCCTTATCAGTGTTTGTGGCGGTAAGATGCCTTCTGCAGGCGGCGCCAGAATTATCAGAAATCCATCCATCCATTATCCAATCCTATGTTGCCCCACAGAGGAGCGTAGGAGCCCGGGGCTATGCAAGTTGGTCCTGACATTTAAGATGAGGGTGACCAGCCTCATTCATCCCAGAGTGTCATTACATGAGCAATAAACCCCAACCATCCCTTGGATATAATCCTTCTCTGGCTCAGTCCGATTGGAGCGCCGTAATTACCCACTAAACCACCAGGCGCCAAAATTTGGTTATATGGTTACCACCCAGCGTAGTAAATGGTTTCCTGGTGTACAGGAAACCATTTGGCTTGTCACGCAGTGTAGAGTCACCCACAGGCAGAAGGACGAACTGTTAATAAAAAAATCAGGATTCTGGACAAAAACATACTTAAGTTTGCAGGCATTTCCCCTCCAGATTGCCAACATACCTTGACAGACTTTATTTTGCATAAATATTGATTTACAGTCCAAATAAATGTATTTGCTTATTAACTCAGTTTTTATACAAAGTTCTATGGAAGTCTGTCAAGGCAAGTTGTTGAGGTAAAATCAAAATACTTCGCTAACTTTAGCAAGTTTTTGCTCAGAATTCTGGTTTCTTAACCCGCCAAGTCCCACTGACATATGATGCACGTCGCTACTTTTTTCCACGGACAGACCCAACGACGTGCATCGTACGTCATTCAGTTGCAAGGCCCATTGTGTGCACATTTTTCAACATTTGCGGGTGATTTTTGGTAGGCATGTGTGAGAGACCTTCCTCTACCTGCTGTCAAGCGGGGATACTGCCTGGCCCCACCTAACTCCCCATTCCCCTCCTCACCCCCACACTGGGCAATTCACCTGTTAGCAGTAACCTGGCCAGTAAAGATATGTTGCCCCACGGTCTCTCCAATGACGAAATTCACGGTGAAAGTGATTCCTGTGGTGTAGGACAAAGAAACAATGAAGCTAGAGGTAGAAACAAACAGAAGTGATGAGGTGGTAATGTCGTAAAGGAATGTGGCATATACTGGGGTTTTGAGTGAGTGAACAATGCTTATAAACACCTATATTATTGTGAGAAAACCAATATAGACTTGTACTATACACATAAATTCGCACCAAATAAATTAAATTAATAAGTAATCTAAAGTGGCTTGAATTAGTTAACCCTTCCATAGTTCATTTTCTTTAGCCAGGTACCCTGAAAAAGAAGGAAAGCGTAAGGTTGAGTGACACCTGTATCAACATATCTAACCTCAGTATCTATCGTGATTTCTCTACGAATTTTCGATGTTTCTCACCAAAATCGAAGGTTTCAGCCAAAAAACAAAAAGTCAAAAATCGGTCGGGATCTGGGGGTAGGCTGGGTAAAAAACTGGTTGGGACTGGCTGGGTTAATTAACAGTTAAATCAGACACTAAATTTTGACTGGATTTCAGATAATTAGGTGTGTATGAACCTATATGATGATTAAAATTATAATATTTTCCCATTAAAAGTGCCAATTCTGTAAGTGACCGCCGATTCGATATTTTGGCGCACCCGTTGTACTGACTTCAAAACTGATACCCATACCATTCTATGTACTCAAGGTTTGTTTACTGTAGCTGCTGCATATTTAGTACTGGTATGCATTGAATTTATTTTGTTCTTTTTTTGATGCTTGAAATGTTTTATTGTGGCTTCCTTGAGTGATAATGTTGGGTTTGCCTGGCCAGTTATACACCTAATATAATGTACTTCTTTTACTTTCAGTGTAAACTGAATACTTTCTGCCATGGATGGCAACCAGACAGAGGATGTGGAAGTGGAACCTTCTGAACACATTGATATGACAGCTGTGAGCTCTGATAACAGTAATGCACCTCCAAGTGAAGAGTCACAGTCACAGGACCCCTTTGGGAAATCTGAGGATGAAAAGCAAGTAAATGAAGAAAATACCATTACCAGTAACCAAACAGATGGGAATGAAAGAGAGACCAGTGGAAATAAAGTAGAAAATTTTGGGCCAGAAGGTGACAGTGAAGAAGGAAAAGGGTCTGCAGAAAGTGGCTGTGAAGAAAAAATAGGGACAGCAGAAGGTGGCTCTGAAGAGAAAGGGACAGCAGTTATAAATGAAAACAAAAAGATGACAGCAAGTGATAACCAAAAAAGTAAAGAGATAGAAGTACATGGTAATAAAAATAATAAAGCAGCAATTGGTGATAGTAGAGAAAAAGATGGAACAACTGAGAGTGAGAATGTAAATGAAAATATAGATGGAAGGGACAGTTCCTCATTACGAGAGGAATCACCCCTCACAGTTGTGGTGTTAGATGAAAATGAAGAGAGTTGTAATCAGGAATCCTTCAAGGATGATGATAAATTAGAGAAAATGGAATGGGATGCATTAGGGAACAAGGATGGAGATAATGTTGATACAGAAGGAGTGGAAGACAAAGTTAATGAGGGAAGTAATCAAATAAAATCTGATGAAATTTCACTTGAAGGCCCAGCTACTCTGTTGTGTGAAAAATTACTTACAGATGGTCCCCCAGAGAATGTTGAGTCTGAAGTGAAAGATGGTAATAAGTGTGAAAGCACAGTAAGTAATTCCATAAATGGGGTTGAAATGGTTAATGATTGTGAAACTATTGAAAAAGATGGGGGAAAAACAGGTCATAAGTCTGAGGAGGTTGATGAGGAAATTGTTGAAGTCCCAGTATATAAGAAACCTGCAGAGGTAGTTGATTTATCAAATGAGGAGGAGGCAGGGGATAAAAATAAGAAAAGTGTGGAAGGGAGTGGTGGAAGTGATGAATCAAATGTTGATGGAAATGGGCGGATTAAGCTAAGATCACTAGCGTCCCTTGTTGACTCTACCTCAAGCCAAGACATTCCAGCCATTGGGGAAATAGTAGAACATGGGGTCATTATTGGATCAGATGAAATGGATGGTCTGCAGCTTCGAATATCAAATGTTGTCGGAGGAGAGGACTGCATCACTGGACTTACCCTTGATGAAGATCGTGATTCTTTCCCAAGCATTCAGATCTC
Source organism: Birgus latro (assembly GCA_018397915.1). Taxonomy (NCBI): domain Eukaryota; kingdom Metazoa; phylum Arthropoda; class Malacostraca; order Decapoda; family Coenobitidae; genus Birgus; species Birgus latro. The sequence goes on along the minus strand of JAGKTI010015272.1, from coordinate 5,587 downwards.
CTCAGTAACTACTCTTATTGAACCCATAAGTCCTGAGGATCCTAATAAAGAGAGTTCAAAGTCAGATGAGAATGAAAAATCTGATTCCAAAGAAGGGAAGGCAGATGGTTCCTCAATTGCACAGAACTCTTCTGCTGCTGAAAAGGGTATTAAGATAGTTAATTCTGAGAGTTTGACATCAAAGGAAACCATTGATGGCAACAAGACATCTACAGAGGGCCAGCTTGACACTTCTGTAAGTTCACACTCTTGGTTTATATTCATTAGCTGTCATCATCCTGACCTTTTCCCAACCAGAGATAATGTTGGTTTATATTATTGTTAAAATCTGTGAGAGTCTTTAGCATACACTGTGATGTGTACCAATACTTTCAGCTAGATTATTATAAGTTTAATGCTGAAAATTACTGTGCCATTTTTTTTCTCTTTTTTTTTTAAGGGTTGTATGACTAAAACTGATTGGTATGTACTGTTTTGTAGAAGTCCACAACATCTCATGCTGTAATAAGTAAACATGTATGCTAGATGACAGGTATATAATGTGATTACTTAAAGATTTATGATAATTCATAACATTACATCTTTTCCATGTTCTTATCTTTTCATTAATTTCACAGGATGCTTCAAAAGATGCCAATGATGACTCGCAGAAAACCACTGGTTGTGTGTACCATGTTCTTCGTAGCATCCTGACAGTCAACAGGGATTGTCTAGTGTGTGGCAAGGTAACTACAAATTATCTATCCATCCATCCATCCATCCATCATCCAATCCTACGTTGCCCCATGAGAAGCGTACGAGCCTGGGGCTAGGCAAGTTGGTCCTGACATTTAAGATGAGAGTGACCAGCCTCACTCATCCCTGAATGGCATTATGTGAGCAATACACCCCAACTACCCCATGGATATAAACCTTCACCAGCTCAATCCGATTGGAGTGCCGTAGTTACCCACGAAACCACCAGGCACCATAATTTGGTTATATGGTTGCCACCCAGCGTGGTAAATGGTTTCCTGGTGTACAGGAAACCATTCGGCTTGTCACTCAGTGTAGAGTCACCCACAGGCAGAAGGAAAAGGAAAGAATGAAGGAAAGAAAGACAAGAGGGAGTGTAAAGTCACCCATAGGCAGAAGAAACAAGGAAGGAAGAGAGGAAAGGGCAGACACCCAAAGCAGCACCACATTGAGTGAGTGGATGGTGAGTGACCCCACCTATCACGATACCGTATATGTATATGTGTATATATATATATATATATATACAGTAATCTCTCTATTTTCCGGACAACCACTATCTGGTTACACCACTGTTCGTACATCGTAGCTGATGTTTGAAACCCCAAAATGCCAAAAAATTGAAAAAAAAAAAAAAATCGAAAAAATCTGATTTTGTTCGATCCGTAAGTTTGAATTTGGCGTGCGGTGTCGAACGGCCTTATTTACATTCACATTCCTACTGTCTCCCCCTCCCGCCACTCCAACAGCTGTCTCTGAACTGCCGTGAGTTTTTGTTTAAATGATCATAATTCACAGTGCTAAAGATTAAGTGCAGTTCAACACTGGATTACTGTACATGCTTCAAGAGTATTTTCACCACTGTCAGAACTTTAGAGGTGGGGTAAATAGCCACCACGGAGATGTAAGTACACTGTCAGCTGCCAAATATTTTCCATAATCACTTCTAAATCCTCATTCTCTGGTTACATTTTATTTACTTCATGCTTTGTGTCCTATATTTGAGTGCACAGGCTGTGAAAGAGGTGATTTTCTCAGTGATTACCATGTCTCTTACGTTCACTATCTAGTCAACTGGTGAACATTTTTGCCTTAGTCACCTCTAAATCATAATTTTTCTGGTTACATTTTATTTATTCATGCTTTGTGTCCCATATTTGAGTGCACAGGCTGTGAAAGGGGTGATTTTCTCAGTGATTACCATGTCTCTTACATACGTTCACTATCTAGTCAACTGGTGAACATTTTTGCCCTACTCACCTCTAAATCATAGTTTTCTGGTAACAATTTATTTATTTCATGCTTTGTATCCCATATTTGAGTGGACAGGCTGTGAAAGAGTTGATTTTCTTAGTGATTGCCATGTCCGATACTTACTTACACTATGCTGTCAGCTTGTGAACTCCTCTGCCTTACGCTCCTCAAAATCATCATTTTTTGGTTAAAATTCAATTAATTCATGCTTTGTGTCCATTATTTATGTGAATGGGGTCTTAAATAAGTGCTATGCATGTCCGGTAAGGAGGTAGGTAGGTGGTTTTCTGATTTACGTTAGGTTAGGTCAGGGTCAGGAATGACCGATGCTGGAGCTTCAAGGCCACTATCCGGACAAGACCACTTTCCGATTATGCCTTTGGCTCTATTACGTCGGATAGTGGGAAGATTACATATATATACTGTATATATATATAGATAGATATAGATATACAGTATATATATATTATATGTGTGTGTGTGTGTGTGACCACTGAATATATACACATTATGTTATATTTATATGTATGTGTATACAGTAAACCCTTGATAAGCCGAACTATATGGGGCTCTACCCTGGTTCAAATTACCGAATTATCCGGCTTTCCGAATTTTCACCCCCCAAAATTGCTAAATTACCAAATTATCACCCCCAAAAAATTGCTAAGACATTACCTATTACTTGTCCTTTCAACACTAAATTAAAGAAACATATATAAATAAATTTGTTATGACAAAAAAAATATAGTGCATTTAATTAAATACATTTAACCCCTTCAGTGATGGGTGTATTTTAATTTTGTTCTTGCTGCCACCAGACAATTTTAGTCAGTGTAGGTTGGATCTGTGGAATTGCACGGGGTTGGTACAGCCTTCATTAGCCCCTTCAGTATGTGAGTCCAGTCCTGAGTGCCATAAAATCGGCTGGAGGAAGCGTATATGAAGTAGAAATAGACGTCACAGTACTGAAGTGGTTAATTGGTAGAAAATCATTCACAGAGGCAGTACCGACTGTCGGTAACGTGTGTTGGAGATGGATTTTCACCCCCCCAAATTGCAATAACAATACGTATTACTTGTCTTCTTAACACTAAAGTAAAGGAGTATATACAGTGTATAAATTAGTAAAGAAAGACAAAAAAGAAAGAATTCAGTGCACATAATTTGCCTTTCATCAGAGGCAGAAGATCGTCGGTAGTTTGTTTTGTTTTGGAGACGGAAGTGGTGGAGTTCACACTTGAACGTAAATTCTAAAAAGTACCCAGTATTTATTTCACTCTATATTAAGAACTAAACTTAAATGTAATCACTATAATAGACTGCAGTGTAACACCTTTCGTTAGAAGCAGTAGATTCTTTGGCAGTTTGTTTTGTTTTGGAGACAGAGGTGGTTTAACTCACACTTGAACATAAATTCTAAAAAGTGCCCAGTATTTATTTCACTCTATATTAAGAACTAAACTTAAATGTAATCACTATAGTGGACTGCAGTGTAACACCTTTCGTTAGAAGCAGTCGATTCTTTGGCAGTTTGTTTTGTTTTGGAGACAGAGGTGGTGGAGGTGGTTGAGTTCATACTGTAATGTAAATTCTAAACAGTACCCAGTATTTATTTCACTCTATATTAAGAACTAAACTTAAATGTAATCACTGTATTAGACTGCAATGTAACACCTTTCGTTAGAAGCAGTAGATTCTTCGAAGTTCGGCAGTTTGTTTTGTTTTGGAGACTGAGTTGGTGGAGGTGGGTTAGTTCATACTATAACATAAATTCTAAACAATACCCAGTATTTATTTCACTCTATATTAAGAACTAAACTCAAATGTATCACTGGAATAGACTGCAGTGTAACACTTTCAGTAATAATAGTACTGAACTTTAATCATGATCACTACACTGTCACACGCACACATTTTTTTTTTTTTTTTTAGCTTCATTCCTTTATGACTAGAGGTGCCAGTATCACTTCTTTCAAGTTATGAACCTTCCACGGCAAGGCAGAAGGCAAAAGGAGAGCACTGTTCAGCACTGAATGACAGTAAGAATGGCACAACTACCGTCTCCAAAAGCAAGCAGCAGACTGGCGCCACGAGTCCGCTTGGCGCCATTCCTTCCCCTACTTTCGCATTTCGGCCTACTTTTATATGTGGTCTCAGCCTGAGTTCAGCTAACTGAAGATTCCGGCTTCTAAAAGTTCGGCTTATGAAGTGTTTACTGTATATATATATACAGTAAGGTCCCGGGTTACGTCAGAGTTCCGTTCCTGAGACATGACATTAGCCGATTTTGAACGTAAGTCGAGTTTTACAGATTTTTCAACCATACATCGCATACTGTACATGTAATAATCTTATAACAGGTTTGTATAAGAAACAGTCTTTTGAACTGATGATATTTATTGAATAAAATATAAGTTGTACTTGCTACGAGTCTTCGTCACAGTAGCTCACTTGCTGTAGTAACGGCACTTCTCATCGTCAAGGCAACTGCTTCCTCACTCTCCCGTCCTTACACACGTGCCCACTGCCAACACACATTTTATTCCTAAATTCAAACACTTTTCATACTTCATCATACAATAAAGTTTACCATAAAATACTGCTGTAAAATAAGAAATACGAACATCATTACCAACACGATAATGTAAGCATTTCTAACATCAATTTTGATGTTTTTTTTTCGTTACTCGATCACTGATGCTTTTTCTCCTTTCTCATTACGCTTAATAATATCGACTTTTTCACATAATGTGAAATATATAAGTTGTACTTGCTACGAGTCTTCGTCACAGTATAGCTCACTCGGTGCAGTAACGGCACTTCTTATCGTCATGGCAACCGCTTCCTCACTCTCCCATCCTCACACACGTGCCCACTGCCAACACACATTTTATTCCTAAATTCAAACACTTTTCATACTTCATCATACAATAAAGTTTACTGTAAAATACTGCTGTAAAATATGAAGTACAAACATCGTTACCAAGACGATAATGTAAGCATTTCTAACATCAATTTTGATGGCTTTTTTTTCCTCACTCGATCACTGATGCTTTTTCTCCTTTCTCATTACGCTTAATAATATCGACTTTTTCACGTAATGTGAAATATATAAGTTGTACTTGCTACGAGTCTTCGTCACAGTAGCTCACTCGCTACAGTAACGGCACTTCTCATCGTCATGGCAACCGCTTCCTCACTCTCCCGTCCTTACACACGTGCCCACTGCCAACACACATTTTATTCCTAAATTCAAACACTTTTCATACTTCATCACACAGTAAAGTTTGCCGTAAAATACTGCCGTAAAATATGAAATACGAACATCATTACCAGCAAGATAATGTAAGCATTTCTAACATCAATTTGGATGGCTTTTTTTTCCTCACTTGATCACTGATGCTTTTTCTCCTTGCTCATTACGCTTAATAATATTGACTTTTTCACGTAATGTGATGGTCTTGCATTTCTTGGAGTCATTATGGTCACTTGGAATCTGTCTCTTAGGCATCGTGGAATCAGGCGAAAAACAAACACAAGAAAATTACAGTACAGGTGGTAGTAGCAGCGTTTGGTTTATTGGTAGTCAAGCGTGAGG
>JAGKTI010015271.1:0-20694 GCA_018397915.1 Birgus latro | reverse complement strand
GGGATTTAAAAGAAAAGAACCCACAGTTGCTGGCAGATGTGTCTGTCAGAAGTGTGCAGCAACTGTTGCATGACGATCTGGGCTACAGGAGTTTTTGTGCTCGTAAAAAACCACTGCTAACTGCACTTCAGAAGAAAAAGAGAGTAAATTTTTGTAAGAAATATCTTGCCTGGAGTGAGGAGCAATGGAAAACTGTGCTTTGGAGTGATGAGTCAACATTTACTGTCACTGGTACCCCTTCATCACGAGTGTACCGCAAACCAGGCAGTGACCCCCTGGATCCTAAGTACACTTCCAAGTTTGTTAAATACCCAGCCTCACTCATGGCTTGGGGCTGCTTTACATATTATGGTGTTGGTAGGTTGGTAATTCTACCTGCAAATGAAAAAGTGAACCAGAACAATTATTTGGAGCTCTTATGTGATGTTTTAAGTGACTCTTTTGATAAAACCAAGGCAAGAGTATTTATGCAAGATTCTGCCCCTGCACATGTTGCAAAGTCAGTGAAACAGTGGCTAACAGACTGTGAGGTTCCCTTTATTCGAGATTGGCCTGGAAACAGCCCAGATATCAATCCCATTGAGAATTTATGGGCGCACATGAAGCGGCAGCTGCGTAGTATGGACACATCATCTTTGCCTAAACTTGAGGCTGCAGCTATGGAGCAGTTTTAGTCCATCTATTCTGCAAAACTATGCCATCAGTCTCCCCAGATGCCTTAAGAAGATAATAAAGGTGAAGGGGAATGCCAGTAAAAATTAAATTCAATCGTGAGTGTTAATTTATTTGTTTCTCCTTGCTAACCACAAGAATGTTTCCTTTTTTTAAGATGGCGTCAACACTTTCCGCGCCTACTGTATATGTGTATATACAGTATATCACATACCCATGGCTCCCTCCAACACTGAGTCACTCATTTAGACACTCTCCTCTGACAGATGCTTCACCATCCATCCATCCACCCATCATCCAAACCTATGTCACCCCACAGAAGAGGATAGGAGTCCGGGGCTAGAGCACCTATAAGTAATCAGTCTATGAAATAGTTTAGACTGCTGTGCAGAATGAATATAAAAATAAAGAAACTCGCAATATCTGTACTTTGTGTATGCTTACTACTATTCGGAATGTAATGAGAATACTGTATTTTTTTCAGGAAAGCTGGGGTGAATTCAGACATACATATATTAGGAAAGCAATAAAATGCACTGACTGGCGGTTATGGCTTAAGAGCTTACTGGACCACTCACCCACAGGGTACTTAATATCAGCCTTTGACCAAAAAACATGAGCATTAAGTAAAAAGAAATTAGTAAGGAGTCTCCGAATACACCCTCAAAGGTTTTGTTAATTTTTTTAATGCTCCAAAAATATCCTAATTTTCCCCAAAGAGGTATCTGGTGACTGAAGGATGATGCATGAGCTGTTCCCAGCTGTTTTCTGTAGTTACCCAAACTATCTACAGGTGGGCGGGAGTCTAAATTCATCCTGGGTTCAGGGTGAGTCTGGACATCTATATATAAACTACTACAAAAACAATAAGGCACTAATTCTGGGGGTGGTTAATGTTTGGTAGTTTACTGGATCAGCCCCACATAGGGTACTTTGAACCTGTTTTAGACCAAAAGTAAGAGTAAAAAGAAAAAAATAAATTAAGAAAAAATAATAATAAAGGGCACCTGAATTCACCTCAAATTCAGGGTATCTGAAGTATGGAAACATCTGAACCACAAATCCCCTACCACTCATAAAACCATCATGATTATCACTCACTAGGCACTCTATATTTCTTAATCTCTCTATAATATACATAATCTTTCATCCTCCAGTCATTATCCATCAACACACCAAATCCCCCTATACATTGACAATATGTGCACATACCTGACCTTACACAACTCACACTTTCCCATTTATGCACTTCACTCCCTTTCAACTTGGTTTCACAGAATGCCATAACATCAAACCTTGCATTCTTAGAACTCATTCACTACTTCCACTCTCTTACATCATTATTCGTACCTCTCACATCCTGCACAGACTTACGAGCCCACCGACCTATTTTTCTTGAACCCTAGGCAGGCACAGGTGATTTCTACACTTTTGCTAGGAGGGAAATCTACCAGCCTAATAGACTCCACAACTCCCACTCCTTAAATTCATCTACACTAATTCTTTTTCTGGCATCCTGAAACTACCTGAGGTTGCCACACTGTAAATTCCCTCCTCATACCTGTATTTTTACCAATCCCCTGCACTGGTGGAAAATAAAATAAGCAGTATATACAACAATGATGATGACATATCTATTGTACCTCGCCATAGATTTTAAAGACACAGCTGTTTTCCTCGAGCTCAATGTTGGTAACACCTTCTACCTTCCGTGCTTGCTGGATATTGGTCCCGTGAGCCCCGATAGCTAAACCCATCAAGTCTTCACGAACGCTGAACTCCTCAACATACCTGTGGGGAAAGCTATGGTCATGTCTCATTCTCTCTCTCAACAAGATACCAACTGAGTCTATTTGTGCTTGTTATTTTACATATACTAAGCACAAAAACTATCATCATTAAATTATACCCCCAAATTTTACCTCTTCAGTTCAATGGTATTTTGATTTATTCTTGCTAAAATCAAATGATTTAATCAACTTAGGGCAGACATCTAGAGGCAACACGTTTTAAGACCATAACTTCGGTTCATAGTCTTTCCAAAGGTAAATAAATTTGTTTACTGATAGCAATGGAAAATTATACAGTATGTCAAAGGAGTAAGCTACTATAGTTAAGAACTGTTAAGGTACTATGTATAAAAAAAAAAAAAGTCTTAGTTAAAAACTGTTAAGGTACTATGAAAAAAAAAAAAAAAAAAAAAAAGTCTTCAGCTGCTGGACAGACAAACTAAGTTCTAAATAAGTCTGAAGTGGAAGGATAATAATAACAATAGTGAAAAAAAAAAGTAAGATAACAGCAATCAATGTCAGCAAAATACCCCTGCTAATACCAATACACCAGTCCTATATGAGACAGCCCAAGCATGTATTCAATACGGACGGTGGGTGTTAGCGCTGAAGTGGTGACATGTAGAGGTGTATGGTATGTGGCAGGACTGCTGGGCCTTGATAGCAGGCTGTGCAGCCTATGCCCAGAGTAAAAAAAAAAAAAAATAAAAAAAAATAAAAAAAAACTGTACTGTATAATAATACACACACAACAACTATCCATCCATCCTTCATCCAATTCCTACATTTCCCCATGAGGAGTGTAGAAGCCTGGGGCTAGGCAATTTGGTCCTGACATTTAAGATAAAATAAAAAAATTCAAAGATTCATGACAGCAAAATCAGAGGTATCCTGAAAATGGCACATCCACCAATTTACTTAAGTTTTCTAACCTAACTTCCCTTGCATTGATGAAAAAAATACTTAAGAGTACAAGTACTGTATATAAATATCTTAAGCAAGTGAATTCATCATCATCATCCGGACCTCCTTTCCCACCCTAAGGCGGGGTGAGGAGTAGCAACATCCCGACAGCCCAAATCTGCCCAATTCGATGGGCCATGCTTCCATTCACTCATCATTCAAGCCCACAGAATCCTGGCTCTATCTGACAGTCCCAGAAATTTCGCCACATTCTGCAGCTTCGCATGTACAGTATTTATCCGATTGAGTCAATCTGAACACCATCGCGTTAAAAAGGGGTGCAAAATCCCTCATAAAGCATTCCTTCGCACAAAATTCATCCAGCCAGCTCAATCTCGTCAGTCCCTTAGCCTCACCAATTTCCATACCTCTCTTCCTCGCACACTCATCCACCATATCCTTCCACGTTCTTCTTGGCCCACCTTGCATCCTTCCTTCTTTAAATTTGCTCAGATATAACATTTTTACCACTCTACTTGTCATATATTCTCCCAACATGACAATACCATCTCAGTACACTCTTCTTGATTCTGGTGACCACATACATCCTCACTCTGCATCTTTCACAAATCACATTATTCTGTACCCTATCCACTCTCTGTACTCCACATACATTCCTCTACAGTCCCATCTCCACTGCTCTAACTCTTGACTTTTCATTTTCATGCCACACCACAGCCTCCTACCCATATGTTAAAGTTGGCACTAACACTCCATCACGTAAGCCTCGTGCACCTGCAACACTCAAGCCTCTTTCTTATCAAGGCCTTCATAGCACCAGCTACTTTCCTTCCTTATATCACTCTACTTCCTGCTTCTTCTGCACATTTTCCTCTCTTTTCTATCACTGTACCCAGGTATTTGAACTCTCTCACCAATTCTAGTCTCTCTCCATTCACTGTAACATCACACTGATAGTCACCATCTCTCTCAATAACCATCACTTCACTCTTTTCTACATTTACTCTCAGGCACGATGCTCACAGACATCTTCAAAACTCTGCACTAGCCTACCAAGTTCTTGTCAGGTATTTGCAAGTAGCACTGCATCATCAGCATACATCAAATTTGAGACATTCCATCCATCGCCATTCATTACCAATGCCATCCCTCTCTCCATTACTCGTGTCTTTACTTCTCTCATCACCCCATACATATACAGTCAACCCTCGATGCTACAGACCCCGAATCAATGGATTTCGGAAGCAACGGACAATATCTCCTGGCAGAGAATCACTCCAAACAGCAGTCATTTTTTTTTTTCATTACAGGCACACTAACAATCAGTAATTTCTGCTCAGGGGTGCCCCCTTTGTACCACTGTATACCCAGGGAAGACGGGAGGGGGTGACGACGAGCTACCCCAGCTCCCTACCCTCCCCCACCCAACCCCCCACTTGTCATTCTTAACTGGCAGTTACATCTCAAGCTAACCTCATACATTACACTCATAGTCATATTACTAATACACAAACAAAACACTAGGACATGTAAAAAGTATATAATATAACTATGAATGCTGCAGCAAGAAGTTAGCGCATTATAACACTGACAATAAAAAACGCTGACAACGGCCATAGCAGGCCTCGAGGTCGGGTGCTTGTGTGTGTGTGTGTGTGTGTGTGTGTGTGTGTGTGTGTGTGTGTGTGTAAGTACATTTTGTATTTGTGTGTGTGTGTCCAAAGCAGTGCACCCGACACGAGGCCTGAGGTGGCTATTGTTAACGTTTTTGTTTTACTGTTAATATCATTATGCATTAATTTCTTGCTGCAGTATATTGATAGTTAGATCATATTCTTTTAACATATCCTAGTGTTCTGTGTTTGTATTAGCAGTGGGACCAAGAGTGTTAAGCGTGAAATCAGCTTGAGATGTAACTGCAATTTAAGAATGACGGGTGGGTTGGGTAGGGATATGGGGGAGGGTTGAGAGCTGGGGTTGAGGCAGGTGGAGCTCAGTTTGTCCCCCCCCCTCTCCTCTTCCCTGGGTATACAGGGGTAGGAAGGGGGCTCCCCTGGGCAGAAATTAGTGATCGTAAGTGTACATCTTTTTTCATTTCTAACTACATACAGTATTTCTCTTTACAGGTACAAAAATAAATGATACTGAAGTTGAACATAAAAAAAATTACTGTAATACAGTACTATACTGTACTGCACAATACACAACAAGCAAGTCGTAATATAATGGGTCCATAGAAAATGGGGTACTGTGAAGTAAACTAGTCCGCAATAGCGTCGATGCACCTCATCTTCGATACCATCGTATTTCTTTTGCTATTTTTCGAGTTTTAGGCTATTTTTCCTTTCATTTTCAAGCAGCAGACTTTTTCAAGCAACAGACACTCATCCCCCCCTATTAGTCCATTGATTCGAGGCTCGACTGTATATATATATATTGAACAACAATGAGGACATCACGTGACCGTGTCGCACACCCACACTGATCATGAACCATTCACTTACATGTACATTTACCCTTACAAATACCTCACTACCATCGTACCTAGCAGCTTACCATCTACATCTACACCATACATGCGCAAAACCTCCCACAAACCTTCTCAGTTTAATATGTCATTTACTTTATCCAGATCCATAAATGCCATGAACACCTTATAGTCTTTCTCACATGTCTTCTCCACTATCTGCCTCACTGCAAATATTTGATCCAAACATCCTCTGCCACTCCTAAAGCCACCCTGTTTGTCACTAGGCCTTCTGACATCTCTCTCACTTTCTCTACAATAGTTCTTCCAGTTAAGGAGAAAAGAAGGCTTTACAGGGACTGGAAGAAGGGTAGTAACAAGGAGGAATACTTGGCTGCCAAGCGTGGGGCTAGAAGAGAGGTATGCAGGGCAAAGTCTAAGTCTGAGTCACAGAGGCTTTTACTTGATAACCTAAATCATGTGGAAAGGAAAAATATGATATTTAAGGTGGCAAAACAGGTGAACAGGGATAATTGGGATATCATAGGTGAGCAGTGTGTGAAGAATGATGAAAGAAGGGTAGTGGTGAACAGTGGGGATATTAAAGATGCATGAAGAAAGCATTATAGCCAGTTGTTGAATGAGGAGTTTGACCGGGACAGGGAAGGTTTGGAGCCAGCAGATCCAGTGTTTGGCCCTTGGCCTTTGATTGATGCTGCTACTGTGAGTGAAGCAAAAGGCAGGTGGGGAGGGCAGCAGGTGTGTCTGGGTTGACTGCCGAATAGTTGAAGACGTCAGGAGATACAGGGGTGAGGTGAGTCACTGATCTGATAAATATGATTATATATGAGTGTGTTGTCCCAGATCATTGGCTGAAGAGTGTAACTGTAAATGTGTATAAAAGCAAGGGTGACGCCCTGAAAAGAGGAATTATAGAGGTACAGTGCACCCCCACACAATGCAAATTCACACGATGTGAATCACCTACAATACAAGGTCAACCAGAAAATGCTTATTTTTATCGAATGAGATTTCTGCGAATCGAGCTTCCCAACATACGAATCGGCTGTATTATTCCAAGGCAAAAATGGACTTCCCGCCATTTCTACGAGTGTTGGGCTGTACAATGCGAGTCGTCACATGAAGGTAGGTGGCTGGCAATGAGCCAGGTTCAAAATGGTGGGCGGCTGGTCAGCCGTTCCTGGGCAAACAAACACTTCTCCTCCATACTGCCGCGAGAACGAATGTTGTACCTTGCATCTTGTGGTCCGTTTTAGCATCCTAGCAGTACTCACTTGTTCATCTTGGTCTCAGTTGTCGATTTTGAAGGCTTCATGGCTCCATGAGACCTCGGCTGTCACAGTGAGAGTAACAATGGGGAGCTCTGCCCTGTGGGGCAAGAGTAAATGCCTTGAGCCTTGAATACCCACCCACCCCCTCCCTACTTAACAAGCTCAGAAGTCACTTAAATAAAGGCACATGCTGATCTATTTATCGTTTTATTTGTTGGTCCAGCTTAAAGTACTGTCAGACAAAGTATTAGCAGGGTAGAGTAAGCTGGCAGGGGACCCAAAGACCAAGCCCTGGGTAGGCTGTCCATGTACCATTTTTCCCATAAGTTCTTTGGTTCACATAATGCGAAATCGTAGAATGCGAGGGTTTCTGCCGCCCATAACTCGGATTGTGTGAGGGTGCACTGTATAAAGCTTTTAGATCAAATAATGAAGGTAATGGAGAGAGTTCTAGAAGGTATGATTAGAGAAAGAGTGAATATTGATGAGATGCAGTTTGGGTTTATGCCAGGCAGGGGGACCACTGATGCCAAATTCACTGTTCGACAGCTTCAGGAAAAATATATTGGAAAGAAAAGGGAACTTTACTTTGTTTTTGTTCATTTGGAAAAGGCTTTTAACAGACTCCCTAGAGAGATGGTGAAGTGGGCAATGAGAAAGCCTGGGTTGGAGGAGTGGCTGGTTAGGGTGGTTATGGCCATGTATGTGGGTGCTCGCACCCAGGTAAGAGTGAATGGAGATTTGAGTGATGAGTTTTCTGTGAATGTTGGTGTGCGTCAGAGGTCAGTTTTGAGTTCCTTGTTGTTTATCATGGTACTTGAAGCCCTCTCACATGACTTCAGAAATGGACTTCTGTGGGAGATGTTGTATGCTGATGATTTGGTGTTGATTGCAGAGAATGAAAAGGAGGCAGAGGAAAGATTCTGGAAGTGGAGAGATGGTATGGGGCACATGGGCTTAGGGGTAAATGCAGATAAAACAAAAGTGATGATACCTACGGGTTGGTGGCGGAACAGTCAAAGAAGAGAGAGAGTGGCCATGTGCAATTTGAAACATGGGCGTGGGAAGTAATTCCATCTTGTGCAGGGTTTGTGATAAATGGGTGCATGAGATGTAGTGGTATTAGAGGTAGACTGCAAGATAATGCTGATTTTATGTGTGCGGCGTGTCAGGGAGAGCTGGTGGAGATTGTCAGGCGTGAAAGGATTGAACTTGCTAGTGAGTCTCTTGAGTGTGTGGAAGAGTTTTGTTATTTGGGAGACATGTTATGTGCCGGAGGTGGGGCTAAGCTAGCTCTGTGGCTAGGGTGAGAAGTGGTTGGAAGAAGTTCAGGGAGCTGTTGCCTCTCCTGACATTGAGAGGACTCTCCCTATGTGCTAAGGGGTCTTTGTAAGCAGCATGTGTTAGGAGTGTGATGCTGTATGGTAGCGAGACCTGGGAAGTAAAGGAAGAGGTTATTCGCTGGCTCAAACATACAGAAATGGCAATGATTAGGTGGATGTGCAGTGCATCCCTGCATGCAAGGCATGGGGGGGATGGATTTACGATCGAAGAGATGAGAGATACAGTAAGATCTCACTATAACTGACTAATTGGGGCTCAGGCCAGTCCGAAATATGCGATTTTCCGATAAAAGCGACATCCGGACTTACCCCTGCTAATCCGTACTTTTTCCGATATATCAGACATTAGTCCGGATTGCATCGGTAGTTTTTACCACCATTGCAGTATTGTACTGTGTTATACCTTCACTATATTAAGCAAATGGTATAATAATACTGTACTGTGCACTGAAAAACATGTCTTTTACTGTCTTATTGTGGTTAACATAGCTGAAGTTGTCAGGCAGTCCAGACTGCTTTCTGGCTATATCGGACTTTTTCCGATATATAGTTTAGTCCGGAAGCTCCTCGAGTCCGATAAAAGTGAATTCCGGTCTACTGAAGTCTGTTATATCGAGGTTTTACTGTAGTATGGGAATGAAGTGTATTGGTGTTGTGATGAGGAGAGGTGGACTGAGATGGTTTGGGCATGTGGAGAGGATGGGGGATGATAATTGGTTGCGGAACGTAAGAAGTGTTGACACTGGGGGTGGCGTAGCGAGGGCAGACTGAGAAACACATGGGACGAGGTCATTAAGTGTGACCCCAAGGTTAAGGGACTGAACAGGGAGGCTGCCATAGAACAAGCAACATGGAAAGCCACCATTAGGGGACCAAGGCCAATGCATGCAAGCATGTCGGAGCCTTCAAAAACGAAAAAAACGAAATACCTTCCCTACAACACTCAACAGACTTATGCCTCGATAATTCTTGCACTCACTTCACTCACCTTTATTTTTTTTTGTACAGAGGTACAATCACAGCATTTTTCCACTCTAATGGCACAGTTTCACTCATCAATACCTTCTTACACATCTTCAACAAGCACTTCATTCCACTCTACTACACTTAATCATCTCTGCATATACCAGCTGCTTTCCTATTTTTCAGCCACTTCACAGCGTTCTTCACCTCTGTGAGTGTCACGTTTCCTGGCACTGCATTCCTTCTCTGTACATCCCCCAAACCAATCATGTTTACCGTTGCTCTGCTTTCACCATTCCCATTCATCATACATTCAAAATGCTCTTTCCATCTGGTCCTTACTTCATCCCCATGGATTAATAATCTACCACTTATATCTTTCACACTTTCACATTTTTTCCAGTCACGTCTACATTTCTGCACCTTTTTCCAAAATAACTTCCTATTTTCAGAGTAAGTATTCACTTTTCTTCCTAGATCATCATTTACCTCCTCCTTTTTCCTCTTCACTAGTCAAGTGGATTAATACCAATAACTAAGACTATGGTTGTTTAAAATAGATTACCCAGGTAATCCCTGCATGTTTGTGACAAAGAGGGTGTGGAAAACAAATCCACTTATTTTCAAAACAAACGCTTCAGCATAAATAAAAAGGACAAGGTCTACTTTACTATGTACTTTGTTGATTACTGTAAAATTGTTGTGCTTTCACATGCTTGTTTTTAGACCCCACCAATAATACTTTTTGTGAGAATTAGGGTTAGGATGCTGCTGGTGTTGTTACTGTGTAATCTCATTCTGTCAAGCCAAGCAGACCCATACATCCAGCCCTTCTGAGTTATGAGAAGAGGCTGGATGACTCCATCACTGATGCCTGTACTCCAGGATGCAACACAGCACCCAATACTATTTAGTACATTATGGAAGTCTGCACTGCAAACAACACATGCTCCTTGAGAGCTCTGTGGGAAAGCCCGGTCTCAGTCAGGCCTCCCTTGGGGACTCGGGGCTGTTCGGCCAGACTGCCTAGGGAACAACTACTACTCCTACTACCACAGGCAAGCAACTGCCTTTGCAGGGCTGTCTTGTGCTGTGAACTGACATTTTCTTAAGGAAGACAGCAACCTGCTGTGGCAAGGAGAGGGGAAGAGTATGGAGGTCTGGTTTCTGGATGGATCCTGCATTTGTGTCTTTCCACTCAGGTAACAGGGGCAACATATTAGGCTCCATATCATCCTGTTATTTGGCTATATGATGGGGCAACATAGGATTGGATGATGGATGGATGGATGGATGGATGGTTACCACCCAGAGTGTACAAGATTTCTTGGGTTACAGGAAACCATTAGACTCGTCACTCAGCATAGAGCAACCTAAAGTGGGAAGAAGAGTAATAAAAAATGATATGAAGGATGAGATATATTGAAAGAGTTGAGAGCAGACACAGAAAAAGCATGGTAAACGTGAAGGAAGAAGTAGCAGCAATTACAACAAGTGAATGGATGATATTTAAGTACTTGGGTAGTGTGATGAATAAGGATGGAAGTCTGGAGGGTGAAGTGCTTGAAAGGGTGCAGCAGGGAAGGAAGGCTGCTGGTTCCTTGAAAGCAGTGATAAGAAACAGGGAAGTGAGCAAGGAAGTGACAAAGTTGCTACATGACAGTATTGTGATGCCAACTCTAGCATATGGAAGTGAAGCTTGGACCCTGTTGGAGGGACAGAAGTCAACAGTGAGAGCAGTGGAAATGAGTTATTTGAGAGGAGCATGTGGAGTCACATGGAGAGACAGACTAACAAATGAGGAGGTGAAGGAGCATTGTGGTGTGAATGTGAACGTGATAGAGTGTCAAGAGAAACACGTTAAGGTGGTTTGGACATGTGGAAAGGATGGAGAGTGAGAGACTGATGAGGAGAGTGTATGTGAGTGAGGTGGAGAGGGGGGAGAGGGAGGGGGAGGCTGAGGATGAGGTGGAGGGATGAGTGGAGAGGTATATGAGAGAGGGGTGTGTGAGCTGGGAGCAGGGCAGCGAAATGGAGGGGACAGAGCGACATGGAGGCGATTTGTTTGTGGCCACCCCATGCAGGATTGAGGCATCTGGGGGGGGGAGGGGGGCAGAACCACCAAAAGACAGGCTTCATGCCACCTGATGCCAAAACAACCTTCCTAATAAAGGCACATGATCTATTCAGCTTCTAACAAAGCTATGGTATAGGATGAATTTTATTTAAATATACCCTCCACCCTGTTTATAAGTGTATGAGAGAAATTGAAATTTGTGTTTAACCAAAGGCACATGGCAAGGTATGTAATCCATCTGTTCGCAAATATTACCTCTTAGTTAAACTCACTCCCAACAGTACTGTATCTCTCCCAATCCTCCTGACCATACCCATAATTACCTACCAGTACACTACTCCATCCATACATCATCTAATCCTACATTGCCCCATGAGGAGCGTAGGAGGTCGGGGCTAAGCAAGTTGGTCCTGACATTTAAGATGAGAGTGAAAAGTGCATTTCTACCAAATGATATTCTGCCACCAGTCATACTTTAACTTTCCTCCTAACCATACCCATAAGTACCTACCAGTACACTTCTACCAAATGATATACTGCCATCAGTCCCCTCCCATAACCAGAAATACATACAATACGATGATGTCATGATGTCCCATGCTTCAGTACATAATGAATGATTCTCTCTCTCTCTCTCTCTCTCACACACACACACACTCACACACACACACACACACACACACACACACACACACACACACACACACAGACTTTTACATATCCCTAAAATAACTTTTTTTTTTTGTCCTTCTCTGCACAGCCCCTCCACAATCTAACACTGTATGCTGTGACATTCCTGTTAATGTGCACCCAACCTTATGACATACCTACATAATGTGACCTTTGCTTTGCGGTAAACAATGGTTACTGTATGTAGATCTCCTGTTGTGAATACAAGTGCAGTAGTGATGGCAGGGGATAAGGGGTATGCCATTGATACTGAGGATGTCTTCTTTAATACAAGGAAGAAAAAGAGGGAAATGAGGGTGCTTCTGTCAACGCTTCACACCTCACACTGTGTGACTTTGGTAATACTCTTGTTGCTTCTTGTAAGATCAAAGACCTGATCATGTTTCAATAGAAATCATCAATGAGTAGCTAGAACAGAAGGAACAGAGGCCTTACACAGTTTCACCACCTAACCCTATCAGGTTTCTGGGCCAGGCAGATTATGTCTGTGCTAGAGTCAGCCACTCTCACGCTGACCCACATCTTCGTGGCACGATATTTTTTTTTATCTCTGTGCAAATACACTTTTCATGAGAGAATGTTGGTTTTGGTGTCATTTTAAATTTGAATAATTGTACTTTATCGTTATCATCAGCCGCTGAGGTTCACTGCAGGATCGGCCTATCCCTACTGAAGCAGGGACGATACAAGCCATGTATCTCTACCCAGTGGCTTAGGCTGTCTGGTAAAGACTGTATGTAGGTTGAGAAGTGCTAGTGAGTGTAACTGTTGTGTTGTAGTGGCTTTGGACGTGTGTGTAGTCTATGAAACATGTGTAATTGGCCTGCCTTAAGCTGACTGGGTGCAAGCATACTAGTATGTGACACTGGTTCAACCAAAGCACCCCTTGTGTCCGCCAAAGTGGTCAGTAGCTTGGTGAACGTTTCCCAAAGTTTTTACATCTTTGGCAGGAGGTGAACCCGCGCCCACCAGCATGCGAGTCGCACACTCTGTACTTTATCGTACACTGTATTTCATAAAAGGAAAACAAAGAAAATAAAATGTCAAAAAGACGAGTTGAAGTTAGGCAAAAAGCACAAATTTTATACCTTGACACAGAAAAATATTTGGCAAAAAAAATCTAATAAAGATACAGTGGAATCTCAAATTTCGATTGTTTAGATTTCGATGATTCAAATTTCGATGCACTTTCAAGTGGTCCGCCTATCTCACTTTTCGATGCAAAATCGCATATTTCGATGATCTCGGGGCCCAACTCCAAGCATAACATGCCATGGTGAAGAAAGGAAAGCTATTATTGAACTGCAACAACCATATGAAGAAAATATAGAAAACAGTATTGGTAAATTTCTGTTTGTTAGTGAAAATATGGAAGCAAAAAGGGAAGGATTGAACAAGATATGGAGAAAGAGAGAGCAAAAGGTAAAGGAACTGAGAGGGGGAACATAGCTAAGGGCATAAAACCAGCTTCATACTGAAAACCAGATGTTTAGTACATCCATTCAAGAAAACACAGACCACAAAGCACCGCAGAATAAAGTAGAAGGAAAAATTAAGAAAAAAGGGAGTGTCGATGCAAAGGCTTTACTCCCGTCTCACTCTCTACAGCCAAGCACTGCAGTTTCAGCCTGTACCTTCCATGTGTGGACGGTGCATTTTGCGGCATTTTCGTTGTATATATTCTCGCTGCAACTTACCTGTTTCAAGATGGCAAGCAAGAGTGGTTCTTCGGATAGCAGTGGTAAATGGACGAGAGCAGCCTGGCATCTCTAAATCTTCGCAGCCAACGGAGAAAAGGGAGTACAGGAAGGGGCAGAAATACACCAAGCACAGTATATCTTTGCTGACAAGGCAAAAATCTGTAGTCTACCCTACAGTATGGAAATACAATGCAGAACTACAGTTACTTAACCACAATTATAGTTCATAAAGTTTACAGGGGATGTGGGCAAAAAAATCATGTTTTTACGTAGTGAGGTTCGGAGACCCTGGACCCAAACTTATTTATCCCATAAAAAAAAAAGTTCAATTTAAATTTTGACGATCTGAATTTCGCAGCGTTTTTTGGGTACATATGTCCATTGAAATTTGAGATTCCACTGCACGTAAATCTGGTTTAAACCATTCAAAACTACAATACATTGCCTTTACAATGATATATAGATCACGGTAATTTTTTCATTTTATTACACAGTAAAGCAAAAGGAAAGAGAGTGCACATTTTATTTTAGTTTCTGCTGCATATTCATTTCACAATCTTTTTCTCTGATCGGTCACTGTAAATACACTTTTAATGATAGGATGCTGGTTGTGCTGTTATTTTGAAGTTGAATAGTTGTACTTTATTGCAGTATATTCAAAAAAGGAAAACAAAGAAAATAAAACGTCGAAGTGACGAGTTAAAAGTAGGCAAAAACCACAAATTTTATACCTTAATGTAGAAAAATATTCACCGAGAATAAAGTGATAAAGAAACAAAGCCATGAGTCAGACCAGCTGTCCAGTAACCGCCATGCATACAGCAACCATTCTGTGACATCACGCTCAAGTCTCTCTGTTATGATGTGTAAACACGATTTATGGTGAATATTTTACAAAAGTTTCTTAACCCACCCAGTCCCGACTGTTTTTTTACCCAGCCTACCCCCAGATCCCGACCGATTTTCAACTTTTTGGGGGGGGGGCTCAAACCTCCGCTTTTGGTGAGAAACATCAAAAATTCATAGAGAAATTGCGATCCTGAGGTTAAAAATGTTGATACAGGTGTCATTTAGCCTTATGTTTTCCTTCTTTTTCAGGGTACCTGGCTAAAGAAAACGAACTATGGAAGGGTTAACTAATTCAAGCCACTTTAAATTACGTATTTATTTATTTATTTGGTACGAATTTATGTGTAGTACAAGTCTATATTGGTTTTCACACAATAATATAGGCGATAAAAGCATTGTTCACTCACCCAAAACCCCAGTATATGGCACCCTCCTTTACGACATTACCACCACATCACTTCTGTTTGTTTCTACCTCTAGCTTCTTTGTTTCTTTGCCCTCCACCTCAGGAATCACTTTCACCATGAATTTCGTCATTGGAGAGACCGTGGGGCAACATACCTTTACTGGCCAGGTTACTGCTAAGAGATGAATTGCCCAGTGTGGGGGGAGGGGGGAGGGGGGGTTAGGTGGAGCCAGGCAGTATCCCCGCTTGGCAGCAGGTAGAGGAAGGTCTCCCACATATGCCTACCAAAAATCACCCGCAAATGTGGAAAAATCTGCACACAATGGGCCTTGCAACTGAGTGACGTACAACGCATGTCGGTGGGTCTGTCCGTAGAAAAAAGTAGCGACGTGCATCGTACGTCGGTGGGACTCGGCAGGTTAAAATGAAGATTAAAATCGTCATCGGAATCTCTGACGTTGGATTTGAAACGAAGATCTAAATCGTCATCGGAATCTCAAAGGGTTAACAAGGATCTTCACAAAACTGGTTATCAAATTCACACATTCCTAGATGACCACAGTTGCTCCCTTTGAAGCCTAACAGCCTCAAAACCCAGAACGCCCTTCCAACCAAGCCCTTCCTTCATTTGTCAAAAGTAATGTCCCAAACATCTATAAATCTGTTGTTGTGGTGTCCAAGAATGAGTGAATGCAAGTATTCAAGCACAAGTGCTTGATTATTGTATGAAAGTAAAGGTGTAACAATAATGTGTGAACAAAAATGGACTTTGGGTTGGGGCTCAGACTACATAGCTGCCTATTTTTACACATACTTTACTGTAACATCAAAAGCAAACATAACCAACACCATGCTTCCCCCAGATCTAAATAATATACTGGATGTGATCCAACTGTATATCATACCACTAACAGTATAATTTACCAACATACCAGTTACTCAGGCCACCTTTACTTCCTGTCCCTGCCTTCACCATTATTACCTCTACTAGCATCAATACTACTATGGTACTGCTGTTATCCCGGATACCACCATAATTTGCAGATGATAAGTCAGGAACACGGTTTTCTTCGACGACATGACAATTTAGGTAAAAATACCAATTCACAATGCATAAACTCTCTGAAACTCATGACAAGCAAAGTTAAGCATTCTATACGGTTACATCAAAGCAACATTCTT
This sequence comes from Birgus latro, assembly GCA_018397915.1. Taxonomy (NCBI): domain Eukaryota; kingdom Metazoa; phylum Arthropoda; class Malacostraca; order Decapoda; family Coenobitidae; genus Birgus; species Birgus latro. The sequence continues at coordinate 4,339 of JAGKTI010015271.1, read as the reverse complement.
CACCTACCCTGCTATAGACTGAAGCTTGGTGGATTCTAGCTGCTTTGCAGCCTCTTCTGTTCGGTACAAGAGGACAATCTTCTGCTTCAAGTTACGAAAGTGCATGTCAGCAAGCATCTGGGCCAGCTTCAGACACTGGTCATTCCGTGACTATAGAGAAAGGAAACGAGATTTACGACAATGTACCATAGACATGACATTACTATTCAAACACCACTATTGCCACAACCTTCACAATATATGCAGTCAGAGTAATAAACAGATAAAGAAATTATATTACTTAGTTTTAGAGGCAATTCTAACTCAAAATAGAAAAATACCTTGCAAGCATATAAAAATCCCTGAGAAAAAAGCCCAGTGCTCAAAGTGTAGAAGTGTGTGGTTGGAGGATGTGGCTACATGGACAGCATGGATATGTATAGGTTATGAAGTGGGTACAAGTGTAATTTCAAAGGTGGGAGGATAAATCAGAGGCCATGAAGATGGTCAAATATTGTTAATGACTGTATGAGAAACAGAGGTGTGGATGTTAAGAGATTTGACAAAGGTTCACATTATATGGACGAAGTACATAATGCCAGGAGGAGGTGGCAGCTATGTGGTGGGGCAGAGTCCTGCCAACCAAAAGTATGTGTGGTTAATGCCAGGCTTGGGCAACAAACACTTTTGATGTTTTGAATTTCACTGAAAAAAAATTTACTGATCTTCCACACAACTCAGAACTGTACTTCATAAAAACACTCCTACTAATACCATCATACCAGTCCTGAATCAGACAGCTCTAACATATTCTGTACTGCAGGTAGGTATTAGTGTCCAAGCACTGACATGTGAAGGTGTGGGGTCATGATGGACTGCTGGGCCTCAGGGATCAGACTGTAAAATCTATGTCTAGAGCTGTAGATCCCAGAGAATATATCTGTCTGTACAAACAAGCTATTCCTCACTCCACCAAAGCAGTGTTCAAAAGTAGAAGAAACTAACTTCATTCACTCCCTCAACTGCTCCATAAATGGTCTACCCCACAAAAGCCTGAAATATCCACAACCAGGTCCCACTACACAATTTAAAGTTTACCTTGATCACTTCACTTCTTGCTTGTTACAGATCATCAACAGCAAATCAACTTCCCTTATACCATTTCATTCCAACCTGTTGTTCCATACATGCCAATCCTCATCCTAAATACTCAGGCAAATGTGAATCAGAATCTTTCCTACCATCCTTTTATATATTTCTTATATTTTTCCTCTTCCTCCCTTAACTTCTATCTATAAGTCTCCTTCATCACCTATATTCTCTATCTGTCCATACCAGACTAATACATCTTGGTCGGCTCTTTTCATCATACTGCAACTGTTTCACCACCCTCTTGAACTTGTACAGGCATAGATTTACAAGATTTGTCCACAAAGAAACCAAACTTTTTAAACAGCCCACCAACTAGCTGGTGTGCCGTGATCAAGGTGGGAGCACTGTGTAGCATCAACTTTGAGCTTCAGTCTAACACTAGCCACATCACGCCACGTCACTTAGCCATCAAGGTATACATGCTTAATTGAACGTGTTTCATGAACTTCGGAAATTTTCTTCTATCTCTTCTAATGTCTGAAATCAGCAACCTTCAGGGTGGATTTCAACTGTGTGTGTGTGTGTGTGTGTGTGTGTGTGTGTGTGTGTGTGTGTGTGTGTGTGTGTGTGGGGGGGGGGGGGGGGGCAGGGCAAAGTCTGAAGTGTCAGGCAGCCAGCTGAAAGACGATAGTTGACTCATGCTTTGCTAGAAAGTCATGGATATGGAGTGAAGCATGAGCAGGTGCACTGTCATAGTGCAGCATGCAGACTTTGTTTGTCCATGTCTCAGGCCTCTTCCTTTGCACTGCCTTCCTCAAACACTTCAGGGCATTCAAGTAACACTTACTGACTGCGTGGAGCAAACTCATGATGAATGAAGTCCTTCCAATAAAACATGAGAATCAACATCACCTTCACATCTGAGCGGCTCCGATAATGTTCCAACTCACTGCAACTACTGCCTCTTTGTTTCTATATCACAGCAATACACCCATGCTTCATTACATGTTATAACATTTTTCAGAAAGTTTTCATCAGCATTCAATAAATCAAACCACTCCTAACTGACTGTGACACAGTTCTCTTTTTCCAAACCTGTCAGCAGATACAGCACAAATTTTGTTCAGTTTTTTGGTTAAAATCACGTGGCACATACGGTACTTTTACAGATGCCTACTTCTTTAGAAACTTCACGGTCAGGCGATGATTTCCACAGATCACAGCATGCACTTTCTCAGCATGATTGTCATCTCTTGACATGGAAGGCCATCCAGATTTGGGATTATCTTCAATGGATGTTCTTTTAGTCTGAACCACTGGAACCACTTGTGACATTGTTTATGGCTCAAACAATCCTCCTCATGAGTCTGTTGCAACATCTGAAATCTCTCTATAAAAGTTTTTCCCAATCTGAAAAAGAATTTCATGTGAACACGTTGCTCTCCGTGATCCCTCATTGTTCACCTTGCAACAAATTGCCAAGTCCATTAACCACGGGTCATCACTCTCGTGACGGTCGGTGGCAATGGATCAAACCTCCTGGGAAATACTTGATTAGTGTTTCTAGTGATAATATCAGGCATTGGTATTCAGATTACGGGCTGTCGGGCAGTGTAAATTGGAGACTTCGTTACCCAACTTCAGAAGTCTCCACCAGTCATATGGTAGTCGACGAGTGCTAAAACTAACATGCCATGAGACAGCTGAAGGTATGTGTCATGTGCATATATAATTACATTACTCTAGGACAAAAAACTGATTTTTGGCAAATATTTTTAAAAAGTGAGTCGGAGCGCGAAAACCCCCGTGGTACGGGCAGGAACCACCTCCGTCAACCCCGCAGTTACTGGGTTAAACACATGTTCACTCAGGTGCGTGTACCTCAACGATTTAGTGATGCAGACAGTGTTAGAATAAAGCTGTAAGTTGCTGCTGCACAGTGCTCCTTTTTCAATCGTGCTATGCCAGCTAGTTGGTACACTATTTAAAATGTCTGGTTTCTTTCTGGACAGTCCTCACAGTAGGGGGAGTGGGGGAGCATTCACCTCCATCTTTGGCAGACCAATGATTTTTTTTATAATAAACCAACATTATTACCAAAATATACGTAATAAATACCTGACGTAAGTTAGCATAGAACTGTCTCAATGAAAAGAAGGATTTGGTACCATAATAAATTTTGAGGAAAATGGTAATATGTCAACATTACTTAAAACTTGCAATTCCAGCTGAATCTGGCCCTAAGTGTCATTCCTCACTCAGTCAAAGCATCTCATCCCACAAACAAACCTCTGCATTTCTCTTCTAACACTTCACTTTTTTCAAATCTCTTGCATTTAGGAGCCCATGCCTCACAACCATTACTCATTTATGCTTACTTCCACATTGTTGCACTCTGTTCCTGAGTACAACTCATCACCTTGCCTTCCTCACAAACACATTCAATTCTAATACTCTCGGCACTCCTAGCATTAGCGTACAGGACAAAACTTGTACAAATTCAACATATCATACAGAAGGTAAGAACTGCATAACTGAAGAGGTTACTAACAGCAGTATTCTGAGTCCTTGAATGTCAATAATATAGTATGGAAATGGAGTATGGAACAGAACCCCAGTGACAGGCTAAAAAAAGAAAGATGAGTGATTAAGAGTGAGATGTGTACAAGAATAACACCGTGTGGAGACGACTGTCAGGGACATCCTTTGGCAACACATATGATGATAATTGCAATGGATACTTATACTGGTAATTTTAACAACTGGCTTATAATTTCAAAATGAGAAACTGAACGATGGAGACATGGAAAACTAATCTTATCCCCATTTAGTTCTGGGGCTCAGTAGCAAAATAATGGACTGATCCAGTATCTAGTAACCTGAAAGCCAAAACTTGGTTCCAATCTGGTCCAGCACCAGCAAGTAAAGTGCAAAGCAGCATTATGGCCATTCTAACAAATGCAAACTTTCGCTAAAAATCAATTAATTAACTGCTGCATCCAAGCATATGGAGCCTATATTGATGATAAGATAAATATAAAAACCCTACACAAATTAAGCAAATAACAATGATTTCTACTGCCATCTGGAACACTTTTGCAGAACTAGCCTATGTGGTACCTCCTCCTAAACCCCTTTGATAAGGACCCTGCTCCTTGAAAACTCCTATATAATCCCCATCAATGTTACTGTGATTATCACCGTCCCTTCTGACATTAAAAAATAACCATAGCATGTGCATCAAAAATGCAAATTTGAGTAAACATGA
>JAGKTI010015270.1:0-20696 GCA_018397915.1 Birgus latro | reverse complement strand
GTATATCCAAATTTGCCTTGTTTGACCTCTGCGGTGCCTCACAACGATGAGCTGGCGATTCATGTCCCTCCTGCGGACACAGAAGTTGTCTCTGACCATGAGGTCATCGTCAATGACGGAGGGGAAAGTGATGATGAATCGTATGTTGGAGGATATTCCAGAGACACTCTGCACTTTCCCAGTCAACAAGAACTGGATGACTTGGTCCGAGATTTAGGACTCACCAAGTCCAATGCTGAGCTGCTGGCATCACGTCTAAGTGAATTGAACTTGTTGGATACCAGTTACAGTTGAATTATAGGAATTGCCACGGCAAGCTTGCATCCTTCTTCAAATTTTGTGAAGAAACCTCGTTGTGTTGTTGTTTTGATGTTTAGGGTTTGTACCAAACCATGGGAGTGGATTACAAGGCCTTAGAATGGCGACTCTTCGTAGACAGTTCCGTAAAGAGCCTAAAAGCTCTACTTTTGCATAACGGGAACGAACTCCCATCAATACCAGTTGCACATTCTGCTGAATTGAAAGAAGGCTATGAGAATATGGAAATTTTTCTGACAAAGATCAAGTGCTCAGATCACACTGGGGAGGTTTGTAGGGATTTCAAAATGATTTCGTTACTACTTGGAATGCAAGGTGGTTATACAAAGTACTCATATTTTTTATGCTCGTGGGGCACCCGGAGCGACGCAGAACATTTCGTGAGGAAAGACTGGCCTCTCAGACAGTCTCACACCAGGCTCGTACAACGTTCTGAGAGCTGATCTCCAGAGAGAAGGTATTGCTACTGCTGCTTTGCATAAAACTTGGTCTTGTGAAACAATTTGTGAAAGCCATCAACAAGGCTGGCGATGCGTCTCTGCATATCCGATCAATGTTTCCCAAGTTGAGCGTGGCAAAGGTGACAGCTGGCATATTCACCAGGCCGCAAATTCAAAAAAATGCTTGCAAGTCGTGAACTCCAGGGTAAAATGACCGATGATGAGAAGCATGCTTCAAATGCATTCAGAGGGGTAGTGGAAGGTTTTCTTGGCAACCGGAGGAGATCAGATTCTGAACAGCTCATCGATGACCTGATTGGCGCATTCCACCGGCTTGGATGCAGAATGTCAATCAAATTGCACTGGGCTGCAAGTTCGAAGAATGCTTGCATGTCGTGAACTCCACGGTAAAATGACTGCTGATGGAGTGTGCACTTCGAATGCTTTCAGAGGGGTTGTGGAAGGTTTTCTTGGCAACCAGAGGAGACCAGATTCCGCACAGCTCGTCGATGACCTGATCGGCGCATTCCACCAGCTTGGATGCAGAGTGTCAGTCAAATTGCACTATCTGCATTTCCACATTGATTTCATCAAAAGCAACTTTCATCAAAAGCAACCTGGGTGCAGTCAGCGGGAAACATTGTGAACGGTTCCACCACGACATTCTGCTGATGGAAATCAGATATCAAGGCAGGTGGAAAGAGGTGATGATTGGTGATTTCATTTGGTTGTTGTTGTGCGATTGTCATCACAGCTACAGAAGAAACTCAAGATCAATAATGCATTTCTAGATACTGTGTGCCCTGCATTCCTTGTGATATTACTGTTTGCTCATTTTCTAGTTATATTTATAATAAACACCCGGAAATCTATAAATTCTTTGACATTCTCAACATTCTCGGAATGGTTACAAGTTGCAGTTCCTGTCGTTGTATGATACATATGTTGTTGCAGAATTCCAGGTACTCTAGATTTACACAAAAACAAATAGCACATTCGGAATCTAACATTGATCAGAAATGGCGTAAAAATCAACATAAACAAAAAACTGGTTTACGTTTGTTAAACAGTGTTATTTTTTAAGAACTACGAGGAGGTTCATTTGGATTCTGAAGTTTTATTTTCTAGTTTAGTAAATTAAGTTGTCTTGGAATTGATAGATTTTTGTTTTTAACCAATCCAACTCAAATAATTTTGAGGATGTGCCAGGTAATACATATAGCCGAACCATCCCGCCCTTCTGTCCGAACCATCACCACTGGTAGGGATGGTTCAAACGATTTAGAAAATTGTGTTTTCTTAACTGTAGCTTAAAACTGAAGAGAGCTAAAAGTTTGATTTATCAGGCTGAAGAACCAAATGGTGAGGCAACATTTTAACATGAACACGATCTCACCACTGCTTAAACCTGAACTTCTAGAAATAAAAAAATAAATAAATAAATAAAGGGTGTCCGAACCATCACCACCTTCCAGAACGTATGCATAGTTTGAATAATTTGGCTAGAACAGAAGCAAGTTCTGGGGAGTACTTTTTCAAAACAATTGGATCAATCAATTCCATCTGGGCCTGGATCTTTGTTGGCTGATAAATTGTCTGGGATGGATTTTACATATCTAGTCTGTATATTAGGTGGGCCGATGTCGGGAGTCAAATTCTAGTACTGGGACATTCTGTCTGACTTCCTCTTAACGTAGAATTTCTGGCAAGTATATTGGCAAGGATATTTACTTTACCATTCATGTCATTTGTAATGTTTCCATTTGAAGATTTTAGTGGAGGAATGGGTGATGACTTGTTAAATTTATTATTAAAAGAACTGGGAACTGACTAGAATATTCTATTGTCATTAGAACTGTTTAGTAGTTTGGATGCTGGGTTGTGCAGAAAGTTTGACTTAGCGAGATTTATTACTGTTTCAGCATGGTTTCTAGCAATTTTAATTGATTGAGTGATTCAGATGTTTTTTTTTTATTTTATATAAGAGTTATATGCTAATGACTTCTGGGCCGTTGCTCTAGCACAATTGCTATCAAACCATTTTGGGGAGTCTGATCTTTTACCGAACTGTTAACTTGGTATGAACAATTCCACACCAGCTTCTATTAAGTAATTAATGTGGGACTGGGTAGAACTGATATCACTGTAGGAGAAATACTGTCATGGAATGTCAGCAAGATAATTTCTGAATCCATTGCAGTCTGTCCTATCAAAGTGCCATTAGGTTCAGAACAGGGAGCTTTGAGGGAATTGACTAATGAAGCTTTGATGAGATTGTGGTCGGAGGGTCAAAGTGGTGACAGTACTTCTATCCAGTACTGAACTGGTTTATTTGTCAGGAATAGGTCCAAGAGATTGGCATTATGGTCAGGATCTGTTACTCTGGTTGGTTGCTTTAACAACTGCGTGAGATTAAACGATTCTGGAAACAGCTAACATTTTAGACTGGTATCGTCAGTCCTGGCAGAATGCGATAACTTTTCTACATTATATACGTTAAAATCAACCAGAAAAGTATTTTCAGTGCTAAGGGTGAGGTTTAGGTTAGTCAAATGTCTGGATATGGAGTCAAATACACTGGGTTCTGAAAAAGCATTGGGGGAGCGGTAAACTACAGATATATTTGGTAATATTTAGATAGTTTATACAGTGAATATTCAAAATTTGTTGAAGTGATGTTTAAAACAGTCTCAACTCTAAATCAGATTTGATATAACAACAGGTGCCACTCTTGTAAGGGACATTTGTGAGGAGTTGGTAACCAGGAAAGAAAATGGGGATATTTCAGTAGAGGGTGAGGTTTGGGATTCTGTGAGGAACAGGGTAAGAAGGGATACTGACTGAAGAAACACTTGAACTGAATTCAAATGGGTACCAAGACCATGGATTTTGGTGAAGTATAGGGCCGAATCTGCGCTTCTTTACTGATGAGCATGAACTATGTTTGGTGGTGGCAATCCGTGATTAACACCGGATCTGAAGATATTAATGCATCGGCCATTGCTAAGAGGGAATGGAAGTAGAAGGTGTGGTATCTAATGTGCATGTAGTGTGGTGTAGAGAATTGAAGGCAGAGGTATTATGAGAGTATGCTGGCCTATTCTCTGTGTAAGTGAAAGCGCTGAAAATGTTCACCAAAGGAAGATGGTCAGGACCAGGTCCTTATGGCGGGTGAAATGAGAGCTCCAGCTCTCCCTGTCACCAGCTTCAGGAGTACCGCCTTGTTCGACTGGTGTTACAGTCTACTTCCTCCAAAATTATATGTAAATTATATGCCACCATACTAAAAATATTGGTTATACCTTTTATTTATGTAAAATATCAAATGTTTATGTATATCCATAATGGAATGCAGGTAATGTTACAGTTTCCAACTTACTAGGACATGAAGCAGGGAAACACCCAGTGACAATTGTTAAATTCAAGAAAGCTCTCGCCACTCACTAGTGTGGCAATATTAATCCGAGGCATCCCGACGACGTACGGGTAAGTCACAACATTTTGTCATGGTGACACCCGATGATGTACCCATATGTTACACAACTGCAAGGTTTGTCATTTGCACAATTTTCAAATCTTGTGCTTGATTTTTGGTATGTAGGCGGGGGAGACCTTCCCCTACCTACCACACAGTGACCCCGTTCACTCACCTGTTATCAGTGACCCAGGTCAGNGAGGGAGCGGGGAGGCGAGAAGGAGCCGCTCCCAAGCATATCATACGCTCCTCAATATTCACGCACTTCCTCCCCACAGCCCCCTCATGTTTCACAAGGCCAAAAGGGGAAGGGAAAGGGGAAGGGAAAAGGCCGAGGGAAGTGAAGTGCGAGTGGAGAAGCCCGCCACTCTCCACCTCCTCAACCTCCCTCACCACCATCTCCTCCCCACCCAGATGATGGGGATGATGGGGGCGACGCCAGTGTGAAGCGGGACTGGGAAGATGGGAGTGATTTTACTCCCATCAATCACCCCTTCACTGAGGGGTGGCAGTCTGGCTGCACGGCTCCTGGAATCCACCCAGGCTCCACCAGAGTGGATTTCTTCCACCTGTTCTTTGGGGAGGAATTTTTGGGCTGCATTGTGGAGCAGACAAATTTATTTGCAAGCAGGCACCGTCGTGAAAGTGAACGCCAGGGCACGAGAAGCTGGCACTCCCTCCTCTATGATTACCCTGTGTCCCTAGCAGAAATGTTCATATTTTTAGCATTAGTTCTTTTGATGGATATTGTTTGGAAAGCCAAATTTCGGCCTACAGGACTACGGACCCTGTCATCAGCACACCTTTCTTTGGGAAAGTAATGAGACGTAATAGATTCCAGCAAATTCTCAGCCACCTCCACTTTTATGATGCCGATGATCCCGCAAATGAAAATAACATGGATAGAACTAGGAGAATTAGGCTAGTATTTGATTACCTACGGGAAACGTTTCACTCATCCTTCTATCATTATAGAGACCTTGTCATAGACGAGAGTCACATATTGTCGAGAGGCAATATTTCTTTTTCGAAAGTCCATATCCAGCAAAAGACACCGTTTTGGGTTCAAGATCTTTGTTATGTGTGACTGTAGGACTGGTTTTGTGCAAGACATAGTCTTGTACACCGGTGAACGGACAGACATAATAAATCGGATTATTGGACTCTCTGGGGCCAGGGTAAAGACAATGATTGAAGAGTACCTTCATCATGGTCACGTGCTTTTTTTTTTTAATACAAGGAAGAAGGAACCAAAGGTCATGGGCCCACATACTGTTCCCTCCAAGAAAAAGCAAAAACAATACAAAAGAGAGCCAAATTCAAGATCCATTCATTTCGAGATGCCTGGACACACTGCGTTGAAAGACTTGAGATCATAGGAAGCAGGGAATACAGACAGAGGAAAACAGTTCCAGAGTTAACCAGTTGCATAAATGAAGAACTGAGAGTAACTGTTAATTCTTGCATTACAGAGTTGGACAGAAAAGGGATGAGAGTTTGTTGCTAGATGGGGACTATGTGCATGTCGTAGAGGTGGAGGGATGCAAGAAGACAGTTCAGAGGAACAGTGACCGTTGAAGTAGCGATACAAGAGAGATAAAGATGTAACAGTGAGGCGAAGAGACAAAGGTTGAATGGAATCAGTAAGAGGAGAGTTAATGAGATGAAAAACCTTTGACTCCACCCTATTGAGAAGAGCTGTATGTGGGTAGCCTCCCCACACATGGGAGTTGTACTCCATACATGGGCGAATAAAACCTGTGTACAAGGTCAACATCTGTGCAGGGGTAAAAAAAGTTCGGAATCGGCTTAGCACACCTAATCTCTTGGAAGCAGATTTCACAAGAGCTGTAATATGTTCTTTCCAAGATAAATCCCGAGAGAAAGAAACCCCAAGCATGTTCAAGGATGATGCAGGACTGAGCTGGACATTATTAAATATTAGTGGATAATCCTGAGAAAGATTTTGTCGAGTTGATAAGTGTAAGAACTGAGTCTATGATGCATTAAAAATAACAAGATTATTTTTACCCAAGTCAGAGATACGAGCCAACCAGACATTAGGTGTGCCATAGCCTCATCCCTTTTTTGTTGAAGTAACTGCTGAGATGGATGTTGCAGAAACCGAATGGAAATGTGAATGGTGGAATCATCAGCATATGAGTGGATAGGGTTAGATGTATAGCTTAGAAAGTCTTGATGAATAAAAGAAAGACAGTTGGTGATAGAACATAGCCCTGAGGAACACCACCGTTGATAGGTCTAGGAGAAGAATGATGGCCGTCTACAGCAGCGGCTATAGAACGACCAGAAAGGAAGCTAGAGATGAAGGCATAGAAAGAAGGATTCAAACCGTAGGAGGGGCAGTTTGGAAATTAAAGATTTATGCCAGACTCGATCGATAGCCTTTGAGATGTCAAGTGCAATGGCAAAGCGTTTGCCAAAGTCCCGAAAGGACGATGACCAGGAGTCTGAAAGGTAGGTGTGGAGATCGCCAGTGAAGCATCCCTGACGAAACCCATACTGGCTATCAAAAAGAAGATTGTGACAGGAAAGATGCTTTAGGATTTTTCTGTTAAGAATTGACTCGAAATCTTTTGAGAGACAGGATGTTAAAGCAATTGGACGATAGTTGTAGGTTTGGGAATGGTCACCCTTCTTTGGGACTGGCTGAATGAGAGCAAACTTTCAGCAAGAAGGAAAGGTACAAGTTGATAGACAAAGACGAAAGAGTTTACCTAGGCAGGGTGTAAGCACAGAAGCACAGTTCTTGGGGACAACAGGAGGGACTCCATCAGGCCCATATGCCTTGTTAGTATTGAGGCCAGTGATGGCAGAAAATACATCAGCTGAAGAAATTTTAACGTCAGTCATGAGGAAGTCAGAGGGGGGAAGTGATGGAGGAACAGCACCGGAATCATCTAAGGTGGAATAGGAGGAGAAAATCTAAGCGAAGAGATCTGCTTTATCAGTAGAAGAAATAGCTACAGAGCCATCAGAGTAGAAAAGAGGAGGGAATGATGATGAGGTAAAGTTGTTAGAAAGGTTTTTGGCAAGGTGCCAGAAGGAGCGAGAATAATTCGAGTCGGAGAGTTGAGAACATTTAGCAAGGATGAAATTATTTTTAGCAAACCGAAGAACAGACTTAGCACGATTCCGGGCAGAAATATAAAAAAAGATGTGATTCAGGGGTGGGTTAGCTCCGGTACCTTTTATAGGCCGTCTCCTTGTTGCGGACAGCATTAGAACAAGCGTAATTAAACCAAGGCTCTCTTGCATTGGTCAGAGGATATGAGAAGGGAATGTATGCTTCCATGCCCAAGAGAATGACCTCCATAATGCGCAAGGCACACTCAGATGGCTCCCGGCCATGGAAGCAATAATCATTCCAAGGAAAATCAAAGAAGTACTGCCTGAGGGCCTCCCAATCTGCACCTCCAATGTGCGACAGACGGCGTTTCTTTGGAGGGTCCACAGCCCGTACCTTAGCGATAGGAAAGGTTAAGGTAATAAGGTTATGATTGGAGGAGCCAAACGTAGAGAAAAGATTAACAGTGTAAGCAGTAGGATTAGTTGTTAGGAAGTCGTCAAGTATGTTGGAACTCTGTACTTGGATAACTGGTACACTAGCCCCCTTCTCGATCACTACATACACCTGAATGACACGGGAGTCTGGTACCGTCAAGATAAACCGTCGGCACATGATGAAGGTTGGGTGAAAACTGGACAAGAATGAGGAGGTCTTCTTGAAGGCAAACAACATCCTTGCAACAGTGTGGAACCATAACAGAGAAGTTTACATCTTGTCCATGGTTCACTGGCCCCTGATGCACCGCACAGACACCGTCTAGAGGAGGCGCCACATCTGGAAACTGGATTGATTGACTGATTGTATTAAAAGATCTGGCGGCGCAACTGACAGGGTCATATGCCGCCGGACAACTAGCTAAAAGACGCAGCAAATAAAAAGCGAACACTGTAAACAAAGTTAACAACTGTTACATGAAATAAACTGTAAAAAAGAGTAAAAGAATGGACAACAAAATAGCAATCACTTATAAAAGTGAAAGGAGGCCAGCCTCATGAAGAAAACTAAAAACATCAGTGAAATTGCTAGAGGTTCCACCAAGCACCGAAGAGAGACAGTAGGCACCATCTGTCCCTCTATGACAGTGGAGGAATCTGTGACGTAGTTTCGCCAGACTTGGGCGCTCGACCAGCAAGTGTCGGACAGTAAGTGGAACAAGGTAATCATTACAGTACGGCTGAGTCTCACCACTCATCAGGAACCCACGTGTAAGCCGAGAGTGACCAATACGAAGCCTAGCAAGAACCACCTCCAAATGCAGTGACATTGAGGGGAGAAACCGTGGCACAACCACTCTCTGAAAGATTTTTAGTTTATTATGAGCAACACCATCCCAGTGTCTCAGCCAGCATGTACAGATTCTGGACCTCAAGTATGATGTTATATCAGAAGCAGGTAGCTGATAGTTGGTTTGGGGCTGTTGAGAAGCTACAGCTTTAGCTAATGTATCTGCCCTCTCATTGCCCATCACACCAACATGTGCGGGAACCCAGCAGAAATCCACTCTCTTCCTCCGATGACGAATGAGGAACAGCCACTCCAAAATAGCTAAGACTATAGGATGGGAAGAGTTAAAAGAGTCCACGGACAAAAGTGCCCCTTGAAAGTCGCTAAAAATAGTAAAATAAGTGTAATGGTGGACAAACACCACCTTCAGGGTTAAAATGATAACTGACAACACTGCAGTAAAAACTGAGGCCGCAAAAGGAAAACTACCTCCACGGCTAAAATTTGGAAATACCACTCCAAAACCAACACCAGAGGCAGCTTTAGAGCCATCAGTATACACAGGCACAGAACCATCATGACTACAAGAATGTTCTAAAAATAATTGTAAAAGACACTGAGAAGCGACAGAATCCTTTGGGCCTGCCAAAGACCTGCAGAAAGTTACCTTGGGCAAGATCCATGGCACAACCCTCAGGATCCGAACTGGACTAACACGTACCGGTGCTGCAGACAGACCAAACTCCTCCATGATGTCCTGAACCCTACAGCCAAACGGACGAGGCATGCGAGGGTGCCTACGATAATACAAAAAATAAGACTGTTTCATCAAACACCCACAGACAAGTGAGTCTGGAAGGCGACGAATCCCGAGCCAGCACCGTGCTGCAAAAGACTGACGTAGTAGATCTAAGCGAGGCACACCAGCCTCCACCAACAGGCTGGGAATCGGAGATGACCGAAAAGCCCCAGTTGCAAGGCGAAGACCAGCATGATACACAGCATCTAAAGTTTTTAGTTTGGACTCTGTCGCAGAGGAGTAGACCTCACAGCCATACGACAGCTTGGATGTTACAAAAGCTTGAAACAGATACAAGAGTATTCTCCGATCAGCACCTCAAGAGGTATGGGACAGAACCCAGGATTTTGTTTCAGTCACCAAAGGAAAGTGGTTTACATCAGTACTGGACTACAGTATCAACATGAGGCATGTGGACCAGTCTGACTCCATAATTTCCAGCGTGGAGTGTGCCAGGACCACGAAGAAGTGGTACAAAAAGATCTTCTTCCACCTGCTCGATATCACGTTCCTGAACTGCCACCACCTCCACGCCATAACAACAGGAGTTCACGAGACCTTTGAATGGTTTGAGAGGGAGCTGTCTCGGGGGATAATCGCTAAATATGCAGTCGAAAGGCCCCAACGCCGCCCCCGTCCCGTCACTGCCGCCGGAACTCCCCTTTTGATTGCTGCGCACCACTTCCCAACCCCTATCCCTCCCCAGCCCAACAGACCAAGGCCCCAACGAAGGTGTCATGTGTGCGGAAACTCTAAAGTGAGACCAAGCACTCAGTGAGAAGACACGAGGTATGAGTGTGTAGAGTGCGACGTCGGGTTGTGCATTCACTCTTGCTTAAGAGAGTATCACATCTTGCTGCATTTTTTATAGTGTGTGATTGAGATATGACGATCTATCTCCTGTAAATATGCGATAATCTGACGCTCAGTGTAATAATACGTTCTGTAAATATGTGATAAGAGTTGTATAAAGTGAAAACGGGTGTAATGTTAGCTGAAAAGTATTATGTAAGTAGAAAAATAGAATCTAAGTCGAAACACTGCTAGTGAGTTTGCTCAGTATGTAAAGATGTGATACTCAGACGTTCAGTGTAATAATAAGGCCTGTAAATATGTGATAAGAGTTGTATAAAGTGGAAACGGGTGTAAAGTTAGTGGAAAAGTATAATGTAAGTGGAAAAATACAATCTAAGTTGAAGCAGCAGTTGTAGCGAGAGCGCTTGCTACGTAAATATGCCCTAATATTATGCTAAGTATAATCGTAAGGCATGTAAATAGGTGATAACTGTTATATAAAGTGAAAAAGGGTATAATGTTATTGGAAAATTATTATGTCTGTTGAAAAATGAAATGTATGTTGAAACAACAGTCATAGCGAGTGCGCTGAGTATGTAAATATGCGCTATCATTATATCATTGAAAGGCATGTAAATAGGTGAAAACATTTACATAAAGTGAAAAATGGTCTATTGTCATTGAAACATTATTATCCAAGTAGAAAAAATTTTATGTGTGATGAAACAAGAATCTCAGCAAATCATGTGTGACCAATGTGGCCAAACTCGCTATGCTCACACAATGGAACAATGCTTATTTTTTCCTATATTTCTGTATGAAAACCATTATATTGTTGTAGTAAATGTTTGTTAGTTCCAAATCAATAAATGTAAACCTGTTGTGAATTGTTTCCCAAAATAATACCTACAATAGATTACGTGACAGCCTTACGCAGCACTGATAGAACACGGTACATGACGCAAGCAAGCTTACCTGGACCCAGGTGACCACTTGCTTTGTGATTTTCCATTGTTTCTCACCAAAAGCGGATGTTTGAGCCAAAAACAAAAAAATCCAAAATTGGTTGGGATTGGGGTGGGGGGGTGGGGTGTCAGAGGTGGGAAATCGGTCGGGACGTGATGGGTAAATTAATTATATATCAGATTTTAGGGGAAAACATATGTGGAAAAAGTATCAGAACCTTGGAACATAAGTCCCAGATTTTTTTTTTTTGGGGGGGGGAGGGAGGGGGGGAATTCTTGCTGAAAGTTTCACAGATGTATTAAAGGATTAATAGTTAATGGGTAGAATCTTGTGAATTGAAATATCATGGAACTATAAGTCCCCAAATGACCTTCGAAATGTTGAACCTCTGAGATGGTTAGGCCGTTAGGGTAGTCATTTTACCAGAAAATACACTTCTGTGATGCAGCATTCCTTGCTGGAGGAAATACGTTTCTAACATATTCACCATACTCTAATATTTCTTGCATAATGTGTACACAGTGCCATTCCAACAAAAAATTGCAAGAACAAACGAAAGTGAAGAGGCAAGGGTGTTAGGGGGAAAATGAAATAAGTATAATAAAGTATACAATGTATAGCCATGTGTGCTAGGAATATCTATCGAGTCGATTATTACGAGAGAATAGACTCGTGAAATCAAGTGGTGATTTCACTTTTATGCTGGCTTACTTCGCCAATTCTCTAGAGTCGAGAATTTATAGACTTTCTCAACAGTACTAAGCAGAGACTAAACGCTCAAGTAGGCTGTATTACTGTACTGTTGGCCTCTGAGAAAGTTAGTTTCTCCCCTTAACATTCAAAAAGTAATAATAATAATAATAAACAGGATCTTGGCTGGGCCAAACTTCTAGCTAGCACAACGGATTTAAGAAATAATACAAAAAGCTGGCCTAAGTACCAGTCGTGATTAATATAAGGAGTTGTGCTAACTTGGAGTAGCAAAAGTTACTAAATATGTGGGGAAATCAAACACGACTGTTACATTTAACAAAGCTCAACAAAACGAACTGTAAATTTATTTACTAGAAAATAAATTTACGTTACATGAATCAATTCAAATCAAAGAAAGGGAAATGCACTCACTCAAACACTCAGACAAATAGCTAAATAACCAAAACCTTAAGCCTAGGAAAAACTAAAGAAAATACTAATTGGTATGGTTGAGACCGTCGCTAATACAGTCGATCACCAGGCTGGTGGGAGCTTCGGGAATACACGCTGGAACAGCTGAGACATGAAATCGCTAAGAAAAGAGACCCGCTCGAGCTTTGTGCACAGCACACCCGCACTCTCCGTGACTAAGGGACGAACTGACTGTGTTTTTGACTGTCCGACGTAAGGGACGTGTGAAAAGGGAGTAGCCGAGTAACGGCCAAGGAGGCAGAAGCGATAATTCAGAAATTATCTCTCAGAGGAATGCATTGTCTGTACATAAAGACAATCACTCGCGAAACAATGACAAAAGTTTTGACAACTTGATGTGAATATAAGTACATGAGTGGAAGCTTGAGAGAATGAGCGAAATCTGTTGCATTTCAGAACTATTTGTCGCTCCCGCAAAATCAATCGATGTCACGATTTACGGTATGTAATTTCACAATGTAGAAAATTCGTGACATTACGCCCCTGGAAATATTTAACATTATATATATATACACCATAGCTCAGTCACACAAGATTCACATTGTGGTGTGTGTACTATCCTGTTACAGGAGAAAAGCACTGTTGCTTATGAATGTAAAAACCTCGTATTTATGTTAAGAGAAGCAAGCTTGAGGAAAAAACTCCGAGACGATGGTGAAAAATCCTGTACTCAGGTCAAACTGAGCGAAAGTTTGCTACATTTACATTGACAACTAATTGTTATGTAGCGTGGTGTATGTGGTACACGGTGTAGGTGTAACAGTTGTAGTGTAACTGTACCTATGTGTAAAGCAATAATAATACAAATTAATGCAATAATAAAGGCGACGAGGGCAGAGGAAAAGAGGTGGCAGCGTGCAGCAGAGACAATCAATGGGCCTGGACATCTGCTTCACCCACCAACTGTACCTGTGGAATGAGTCAAGGTGGAGCATCAATAGTGTCAATGTGACAATTTGTACTAAACTGCAATTACCATCCACCCAGCAGTCAATCCATACACAACAGAAAGTACACTTTAGCTGAAAATCAATTGACAGCAAGTTTCGTACATAAGAGGTCGCCATTATTTCCTTAACAGTCACGCTTTTTAACCTACACTTACAGTTAATAAAGGGCTCGTCGTCGGTGTCCTTGGTTGGGATCGCCGCGACTGCCCATTTGTCCTCGGTGTCCTCGGTTGGGATCGCCATGACTGCACACTTATAGCTATACTTACTGTTAAAAAGGGCTCGTCGTCAGTGTCCATGGCTGGATCACCGCGACTGCCTGTTTGCCATCGGTGTCCTCGGTTGGGATCGCCGTGACTGCTCACTTACAACTACAGCATACACTTATTGCTACAAAGGCTCGTCGTCGGTGTCCGCGGTTGGATTCGCCGCGACTGCCCGTTTGTCCTCGGTGCGCTCGGTTGGGATTGCCGTGACTGCTCACTTATAACTACACTCATTTCTACAAAGGGCTCGTCATCAGTGTCCGCGGTTGGGATCACCGCGACTGCCAGTTCGTCATCGGTGTCCTCGATTGGGATTGCCATGACTACACACTTATAACTAATAAAGGTAAGTCGAGAATCCCTGTGCAAACTTAGGCATGTCATGTCTTAACACCCTGCGTGGGTGTGAACACTCATGTGGATTTTGTGTATTCTCCGGGAATCCTCAGAAAGGCCCACAGCTCGAGACACACCACAAGGTAATTCAAAAACAGCCTCAAATTGCCTCTGCAGGGGTCTCGAACTTCCCCCTTAACCTGCAGTACATACAATATGTACAAGCCCTACACTTATGACTAATAAGGGCTCATCGTCGGTGTCCGCAGTTCTGATCGCCACGACTGCTCATTTGTCATCGGTGTCCACGGTTGGGATCGCCGTGACTGTGCACTTATGAGCTACGGTACATATGTATGTACAGACCCTAGACATATTATGTCCCGTTGGGCCAATGGCCGAGACATCAGGTCGGCACCCACATTACCACTGCCCTCTCTCTCACACGACTCAGAGATTATGGGCGTGGATTCAAATGCCGCAGGAAGGAAACGTTCCTGAATGGTGGTACGTCGACACACATTGCAGGAGTGCACAAAACTATCTATTTCCTGTCCCATTCCTGGCCAGAAAAAGTCAGCACGAATACGGCCTTGGGTTTTCTTTTTGCCCATATGACCTGATGCTGAACAATGACCTCATTCTAGCACTGCTTGGCGGTAGTTCGTGGGAACGACAAACTGCAGTCGAACCTCGCCCTCGGGTGTTTGTGACTCACGGTAGAGCCGTCCTTGTTTGCGAAGGAACCTGGCTCGTCCACCCCGTGAATACTTGGTCACTTTACCCTTTTGTTTCTTCCACACAACAGCAAGTGTCAGGTCAGACTGTTGTTCTTGGACAACATCTTGACTACAAATCAGATCTTGCGGCAATGCAATAGCCACTGGGGCAACACAATTTGGAGCCTTGGCCATGGCTCGTGTTACTGCAGCCGAAGTCTGAGTAGTGACATCTATGGTGCAACTAAACTTGGCACCTGGTATGTTACCTATAATGAGATCAAACATAGTTTCTTGCATGACAACTGCAACTGTCGAACCTGTGTAAAAAGGAGATGCTACCTGGATACATGCCTCAGGGAACAATCTCACTGATCTGTCAATAAGCTGAACTTGGATCTGCCTGCCTGTATATTCTTCAGGATGAACAAGACTCTGCCTGACAGTGCAACTTGAGGAAACATTGTCTCTCAGAACATTAACAGAAACACTTCCCACAAACCCTGGCTGAACAAAAAAGGCACTGTTACCTGTGGGAGGGCCTGTAGAGGAAGCGGCCAGCCATTAATAAGGCTGCATGGCACTGAACTCTTCAAACATGACAGGACTATTTGCCTGAGAGGTTGTACCTGAACTAGGTGCACGAGGAGTCGTACCTGAACTAGGTGCACGAGGAGTTGTACTCACCATCTGGGGACCAGGAGCACTGACGGCCTGTAGAGGAGAGTTCACCATCTGAGGGGGACTAGTGAACTGCAAAGGAGGACCTGTGCTGGTGGGGATGGCATCATCGTGCGCCTGTTGGGGAATGAAGGCTGCGTTTGCCTCCTGCCTCCAATACACAGGGGCTGATGCTGAAAAGGTTTGTCCCTGTTGTTGACTGCGTGGCTGATACTGCTGCTGGTTAGGGTACTGCTTGTACCTCTTACAGTCAGGTTTCTGTGTATTCTGCCCCTGGTCCTTCTGCGGTTTGTTTGGACCTTGGCCATTATTCTGAGAACGGCCTCGGATGCTGGGGTTCAGTCTGAGATTCCTTACCAGACTTAGCAGTGTCTTTCTTATTCCATGGCAGTTGCCTACAACTTTGGTACCCGTACGCAGTAAAGAAAGCATCAGCCTTTTCCACCATTTGGTTTGCATCCTTCACCTTGCGCATCTTGAGCTGGGCCATATGCTCAGCAGGCCATGACTTTTCCAGCTGTGTGCACAGCACAAGGTCGATTATTCCCTCTCGCGTGCTGGGAGTCTCGTCCTTCTCCATCCACTCGCCTAAGTATGCCGTGAGACGGACAAGGAACTGAACAGCTGTCTCCTTTTCCTGGAGACGTGCCTTCATGAACTGATTCCTAGCGTGATCAACGGTAAGACCGTACGCTTTGATGAGTGCGGTCTTCATCATCTCGTACGTGAGATTATCTCCGCGAATTCTGTGGAGAATGTTGAGAGCAGGGCCCTCAAACAAGCTAAGGAACTGAAGCCGCTTAGCTGCCTCATCCAGATCATACAGCCGTGCCATGTCTTCGAAACGAGCTATGAATGGCTCGATTTGCTCGCTTTCCTTGTAAGAAGGAAGCTTAAGACATGGAGTTGCTAGAACAGGTGCTGAGAGAGCAGTAGTAGAGCTTGGATTAGCTGCCTGAAGCCAAGGAGTCTCTCTTCAGCTTCAGCACTTCAAGCTCGTGTTTATGTTCTCTCTCACGTTTCTCGCGCTCATACTCTTTCTGACGCTCCTCGTATTCTCGTTGTTGTTTCTCGTGTTCGCGCTGAATTATCCGCTCTTCACGGGAGGCATTCCCGTGTTGCTGCTCGTAATTGCAGTGCGACAAGACATAATCTCGAATTTCCTGGTGGTTAGTAAGCCCCATATCCTTGACTTCCTGCACGTGTGTACTGGATTCCATCATGCTCAGATTGAGACGGAGTGAAAACTGAGACTGATATGCTGGCTGGTGTGCAGCAGTCTACCTAAGTAAGAGTGGGTGAGTGATTCGGTAATAATTTCAAGCTAGGAGTTTATATCCTGGAATGAGGTCGCCAGATGTCAGGGGGAAAATGAAATATTGTATAAAAAAGTATACAATGTATAGCTATGTGTGCTAGGAATATCTATTGAGTCGATTATTACGAGAGAATAGACTCGTGAAATCAAGTGGCGATTTCACTTTTATGCTGGCTTACTTCGACAATTCTCTAGAGTCGAGAATTTATAGACTTTCTCAACAGTACACAGCAGAGACCAAACGCTCAAGTAGGCTGTATTACTGTACTGTTGGCCTCTGAAAAAGTTAGTTTCTCCCCTTAACATTCAAAAAATAATAATAATAATAATAAACAGGATCTTGGCTGGGCCAAACTTCTAGCTAGCACAACGGATTTAAGAATTAATACCAAAAGCTGGCCTAAGTACCAGTCATGATTAATATAAGGAGTTGTGCTAACTTTGAGTAGCAAAAGTGTACTAAATATGTGGGGAAATCAAACACGACTGTTACATTTAACAAAACTCAAGAAAACTAACTGTAAATTTATTGAATGCAAGAAAATAAATTTACGTTATATGAATCAATTCAAATCAAAGAAAGGGAAATGCACTCACTCAAACACTCAGACAAATAGCTAAATAACCAAAACCTTAAGCCTAGGAAAAACAAAGGAAAATACTAATCGGTATGGTTGAGACCGTCACTAATACAGTCAATCACCAGGCTGGTGGGAGCTTCGGTAATACACGCTGAATTAGCTGAGACCTGAAATCGCTAAGAAAAGAGACCCGCTCGAGCTTTGTGCACAGCACACCCGCACTCTCCGTGACTAAGGGACGAACTGACTGTGTTTTTGACTGTCCGACGTAAGGGACGTGTGAAAAGGACGTGGCCGAGTAACGGCCAGGGAGGCAGAAGCGAAAATTCAGAAATTATCCTTCAGAGGAATGCATTATATAAGTACGTGGGTGGACGGTTGAGAGAATAAGTGAAATCTGTTGCATTTCAGAAATATTCATCGCTCCCGCAAAATCAATCGATGTCACAATTTACGGTACAGAACTTCACGATGTAGAAAATTCGTGACAAAGGGTTTTCTTGACCCATATTTTACGTGGCTCAGTACATGAGAATTTGAGTACTGTATGCTAATTACCATACTGAAATAGAATTTAATGCACTGTGGTACTGTCAAATGTTATATTATAAATTTGGCTAGTTTGTTTATATTAAATCTAAACTCAGTGTGCATGCACTGTACTTTTTTTTTTAATGTGACAAACTCTGGGCATAGGCGTCACAGCCCGTTATATTATAAATTTGGCTAGTTTGTTTATATTAAATCTAAACTCAGTGTGCATGTACTGTACTTTTTTTTTTAATGTGACAAACTCTGGGCATAGGCGTCACAGCCCGTTATCAAGGCCCTGTATCCCTACTACATCCATACACTTCCACATGACACCACTTCGGCACTAACACCCACCGTCCGTACTGAATATATGCTATGGCTGTCTCGTACAGGACTGGTGTATTGGTATTAGCGGAGGTATTTCAACAAAATGTCGGCAGGTAGTCTGGTAGATCAGTAAAGTCTGCTTTAACCCGCCCAGTACTCCCGACGTACGATGCACCCCACAACTTTTTTTTACGCTGAGGCCCACAGACGTGCATTGTACATCAGTCAATTGCAAGGTTCGTCGTTTGCACATTTTTCAAGATTCACGGGTGATTTTTGGCAGGCATCTGTGGGAGATCTTCCTCTACCCCCAGCCAGGAAGCAACACTGCCTGACCCTGTTCAACCCCCCCCTCTCGGGGAGTGCACGATTTTCTTGCAGCTCACCTGTTAGCAGTGACCTGGCCAGTAAAGACACGTAGCATCACAGTCTCTCTGACGACGAAATTCAAGGCGAAAGTGATTCCTGATGTGGAGGACAAATATTATGTGGCACCAGAGTTAGTAATGAACAGAAGTAATGAGGAGGTAACATCACCAAGTTAGGTGGAATATGTTGATGTATTTGGTAAGTGAAAAACGCTTATATCACCTATATTATTGTGTGAAAAGCAATATACTCTTGTACTACATATTAATTCGTACCAAATGAATGAATATCTACGAGGCTGTGTGGTTTTGGTTAAGTTTCCCTTGCAATGGGATCGTATTTTATGGAGCGCGACATAATAAGAAACGGTAGTCAGGTGAGGGATATCTTACCCGTTTAGAATATATTTCGCTTCAAGTTCAGGTGAATGCTTTCTCGCTGAATTTTCGATGTTTCTCATAAAAAGCGGAGGTTTGAGCAAAAATAAAGAGACAAGTTGAAAATCGGTCAGGTTCTGAGGGTGTGGTGGGTAAAAAAGTAGTCGGGACTGGGCGAGTTAAAGATATTCAAATCCTTAAACTGTTCCCTGCACCACTGGGGATTCGAACCTGGGTCCATTAGGACTTCAGGCCAATTCTCTACCAATTCAGCCACCACCTCCCCCATGTATCAGTCTGAGCAGTGCAGATCTATTTGACGTTTGTATTGATTTTATGTACTGTATATATGTACTGATGAAAAGTTATTCCCTGTTGTCTGGTGCCAATTGTTTGCTTATTAGTGCAACACTGTGGCAATGCAGTTGACGTACACTCCACCTTTCCAACATGGCGGCCAAGCTAGTGCATGTTTTGCCTCCCCATACGGCATCTATGTTTATATCTCTATACTTGCCAAGTGCAGGCTGAAGTTGATGGTTCACCTTTGGTCCAGTCACCACCTGAGGATGATGTTGCACGGATCTTTGGTGCGTCAATTTTGCCGCATAGGATATCATCCTCACAGGCTTCTGGTCCTGTGGACTCTACTTCTTTTGGGATTCTAGGGGTGGCCACCCTATTTCACCTGAGGAAGCCTGATAACCATCTTCCAAGCAACCTCTTCTTCCTCCTCAGGGGAGGAGTTTTGTAAAATTTCCTCTTCTTCTTTCTCATGTTTCCCTTCACATGTTCGGCACAAGGTGCTGCTTACTGGTGGTGGGCAGTCATTTCGTAAGGGTCTTTCTGCTTGCTTGTCAGAAGCTGTACTGTAAAGCACCTAATCGTGATCCTCCTTCCACTATGAGTTCCATCATTCAGTGGAACTATCGGGTTTACATGCGAGGTGGGAGGAAATGTATCATCTTGTTGCACAGTTTTCTTCTGTATGCATGTGCATCCGAAATTAACGGATCTTGAATTTGGCTCTCTTTTATATTGTTTTTTTTTTCCTGGAAGGAACAGTTCGTGGCCCCTATGGCCTTTGGTTCCTTCTTCTTTGCATAGAAAAAAAAAACAGGGGACCATGGTTGGTGATGCTGTTCCATCCGGACCTTTTGGCTACCATGCATTTTATTCTGATCCTGTCCCAGGCCAAGGTCACCAGGGAAGTGCTATTTCCCTTCACCACAATGTTCTGTGACATTCTGTAGGTACTGCTGGTGGTAAAAAGGGCTCACTTCCCTCTCATGTGTTCCTCTCTCTCTTGTTAGAACATGCTTGTGCTCATGAAGGCTCTGTCTGAGCCTATACTGATGGATCTCAAGACTGATACTGGAATGTGCTTCGGTGTTGTCTTCCTTTCCTTCTATTAGGGTGATAGCCTTCTGGGTATTGCTTCAGTATATACGGCAGAATTGACTGCGATTTTATGTACTCTCCAAATCATTTTTACCCACTCCAAATGTTTTTGTAATTTTAAGTGCTTTCGCCATGCTGTGTCTACACTAGAATCTTTTAATTCATCTGATCCATTGATATTATCAATTTTCTCTCCTTGGTCGTCGTATGGGTTTTTTGTTGGGTCCCCGCCCATGAGGGGGTGTCCAAGAATGAGTGGGCTGATCTGCTGGCTAAAGCAGCATCAGCTCGCCCTCTTGCATGTGTGGGACTCCATCCTCCTCTGCATCTGTTTTTATTCTCTTATGGTTAAACAGATTCGGCGTTGTTGGCATGACCGCTGGGATGTGGTGGGGCCTAACAAGATGCATGTTATTTGTGATAAGGTGGGCTCCTTCACTTGCCAATGTTGTCTCGCCGGTGGGAGACTGCTTTATCCTGGTAGATTATTCGCCACACCCGGTTCTCTCATGGAGAGACTGTTTGGCACTTGCTGGTGAGTGTT
>JAGKTI010015269.1:0-20697 GCA_018397915.1 Birgus latro | reverse complement strand
TCTCTCTCTCTCTCTCTCTCTCTCTCTCTCTCTCTCTCTCTCTCTCTGGAAGCTTGCAAATCATCCTGCTGGTGGAGTTTGGCGAGCGGGTGGGTGGGTGGAGAGGATGGAGTGGGGTGGGTGGACTTCGTGGATGGGAATCAATCGAAACTACGCAAATCTGGTGAACTGATCTTACGCAACAAGTTAATGTACGTGACAAGGGTGAATGTACGTGATAAGAGTGAATTTTCGTAACTGAGAAGGAAAGTTACGACATGACGCTGATCGTAAGAATGAGAATCGGGTGAGGCGGACTTACGTGACAGGCTGTGGGTGTCTGGGAAAGCCGAGGCAGGATACCACAGCCTCTTGTTCCGCCATGACAGGCTTTAGGGCCGCCTCGTCAAAAATGTCAGCCTTCACCACCTGTCAGAAAGGTGGTCAGTATTTAAAAACTGAAATCCCAGCTTCCACCATCTGTCAAAGAAGTGGATAGTATTTCAAAACATAAATGCCATCCTCCACCATCTGTCAAAAAAGTGGTCAATATTTTTTTCCTTTTCTTTTTTATATAAAGCGAACGGATCTTGAATTTGGCTCACTGTTATCTTGTTTTTGTGTTTTCTTGGAGGGAACGCTTTTGAGGACTCTAGATAAATAAACAGGCAGACAGACAGACAGACAGGTAGATAGACTGATGGATGTAGTGACCTGACCTACCTGCAGGTTTGGGTGAGAGGCGGTGACCTTATCCGGATCTCTGACGACAGCGGTGATGATATGGCCGGCATCCAGAGCCTGTTGAACCACTTCCCTCCCCGTCTGACCAGTAGCCCCCAGTACAACCAGTCGCATCTCTGGGGGAGGGGTAGTGGTAGTAGTAGTAGGAGTTGTGGTAGTAGTAGTAGGAGTTGTGGTAGTAGTAGCAGTAGTAGTAGCAGTAGTAGTAGTAGTAGTAGGAGTAGGAGTAATCATCATCATCATTTTATCCCCTCCCCCAGAGCCACCGGACGCATGTATGTGTGCATGTGTCAGGGGGAAATAATAATAATGATGATAATAATAATAATAATAATAATAATAATAATCTTTAAAAATCTCTGAAATCTTTAAAAACCCTCCAACTCTTCCTCTGTGCCGTGAGCTACAAGGTTACCCGAACTTTTAAATTTCGTTTAAATTTGAAGACAACCGTTTTTAACCGACTGGGACCCTGTTGAGATAGAGAAGTAAGCATGCCTTCCGTATCTATTATCTATGTTATCGCTTTTTAATCTCTATCATACGCCCTCCCCTTGATAACACGGTTGACAGAGAGAGAGAGAGAGAGAGAGAGAGTACGAATCCTGTTTTATAGACGCGATACCAGTATTCAAATTAATGTGACAGGGTTAACGGATTTACTAGCTTTCGTGTTTATATATATATTAATTACCCTATCAGTTTTCATATCAATATAAATCTGAACTTGAGATTTTAAGCATATAAATTACTTACATATTAATTACTTCTTTGATATATTTGTGGATCTGAGGTAGACTGTGAGATAATGCTGATTTCGTGTGTGCGGTGTGTCGGGGAGAGCAGGTGGAGATTGTCAGGCGTGAAAGGATTGATCTTGCTGGTGAGTCTCTTGAGTGTGTGGAAGAGTTTTGTTATTTGGGAGACATATTACGTGCTAAGGGATCTTTGTATGTGGCGTGTGTTAGGTGTGTGATGCTGTGTGGTAGTGAGACCTGGGCAGTAAAGGAAGAGGATATTCGCAGGCTCAAACGTACAGAAATGATAATGATCAGGTGGATGCGTAGTGCGTCCTTGAATGCGAGGCCTGGAGGCGGTGCTATGTGTACAAAGAGTTGAGAGGTTGGATGGGACTGGTGTGGACTGGGGCTATGATGATGAGGGATAGATTGAGATGTTTGGGCATATGGAGAGGATGGAGGGTGAGAGGTGTGAATGATGAGCTGAAAGAGGAAGGATGGGACTGGAGTGTATTGGTGTTGTGATGAGGGGTAGATTGAGATGGTTTAGGCATGTGAAGAGGATGGAGGATGACAAATGAAAGTCGGGGGTAGGCATGCGAGAGGCGGACCGAATAAGACCTGGGACGAAGAATGTGTGACCTCAGGGATAAGGAACTGAATAGGGAGGCTGCCAGAGATCGAGCGGCGTGGAGAGACGGCAGTAAGTGACCAAGGCCGATTTAAAAGTAATAATAATAATTCCATCACTCTCAGTCAGAAATCCTTCCCGTACACTTATGCTCGTAACACCTTTATCTTACCGACTTATTTTGCATACCGCATTCTAATATTCTCTCATTAAAATTTATCAGTAACATAAGAGAATTAATAAAGACACTACGATTACGTCACTACGATTACGTCTCTCTCTCTCTCTCTCTCTCTCTCTCTCTCTCTCTCTCTCTGCCAGATGATCTTATTCGGCTCAGAAGAAACGGCTCGTATTCTCGTCGATTACAGGGAGCTCCTAACACCTTTTCCTAGGCGATTTATTTTGTCTGTTATCGTTACTGTCCTATTTTGTGTTTATAAATCCTAACATCGCCGTACTCTGCATAAACAACGTACAAAAGAATATTATCCATTCACATCCAAAAATAAGTCGCTAAAGAAGTGGTGTTAGGGAGCCTCCTCATTCAACGAAAATACCGCCCTGTCCCTTCTATACTCCTTTTACTCAAACTCATATTTTTTTTAGCCACTGAGCAACTTGAAATTAGCTGCAAAACGCCGAAAACTGAGCCAAGTCACAGTGATAGAAGTATAGATATCCCTCCTAGGTAGAATACAGATTTGGTGGTGATTAAAACGATATACGTCGTTGGATTGAAGGGGTGGATGTGTAATGTGTAAAATAAATCGCTAGGGGAGGGTGGTTACGAAATCTCCCAGTCAGCAACAATACGGCCCGATTTGTATTACCTTAAGGTTATGTAGGAACTGATGGCAGAGACAGTGGAGTAGGGGGGAATATAGTGAGGCGGAGGCAGAGACCGAGGATCCGCACGGAATTTGCGGCAAGGTGTACTGTACCGGAGATGTAATTAGGGTTACCAGGTGCGAAGTTATGGTAATCGCTAAACTTGATATTAAAAAAGGCTAGATAAGAAAATAAAAGCTAAAACAATTGTCAATATCGCTATACCATTGCTAAAACTGCGTAAAAATATGTAGAAAACCACCAGATATCTTGTAATTAGTCTTTACAAACTGACGCTAAATGAAACCGAATCAGATCTAGCACTAAAGACCATACATTGGCAACGCTGGAGAGGCTGAACCAATAGTTGCCAATTCAAAAGGCACTAAAACGTTGCCAGTGCCCAAAGATTATAAACATACGGAAATATTGTTAAAAAATATATATATATATATATTGTTCGGAAACGGATGAATTTTAAAGCGACAAACAAAATCTGGCACTAGACAAAAATGTCTTTAAATCGGACGTCGAAACGCTTTGCTGGCATTCTTGCTAGTGACCTTACGTCATAGCCGGATTCATAAAAATATCTTAACTTTCCTGAGATAACTTATTACCATTGAAATTGTATCACGACTTTTTTTCCCGCATGTCATAGATATTCACTATAAGTAAGTTCTGTTGTGAAGTGTTTGGGTATTGTAAGACTTAGAATAAAAACATAAACACACGATCTTACAGTTGAAAACTAAAAAAAGCTTACGCAACTCTCTCATCCTTTTAGTGAAATCAATAATCGTGTGTTTTGGCAAATAATCATTGACTCACAATCAGCGCCTGTTTACGAAAATTGACATTACGTCCTGACAACGAAAAAATGTTAAAAGATGCAATGAACATAGACGCAAACACTATAAGTGTAGATGTAACGATGGATGTTCCGTGATTAAGCAGTTTTTGCTACACACACACACACACACATACGTATATAACTCCATTTTATCCCTATCTACCCTGCGTCATTTATTTATTTCCGTTTCCCACTGCCACAACCACGCCCACACCAACCGACTGAGCCGTCCCCACAACACACAAGATACAGCTACGCGATTGTCTGCGGTTTTTAGATGCAGGTCTAAGAATAATAACATTTTTAAAACCATGGAACGCGATTGAGAGAGAGAGAGAGAGAGAGAGTGGGTTATCAAGCATACAGGATGACTCATACATTCCAACCTCATTCTGACAGCCTGCCACCTGCAATGACATACTCAGGTAGCCTTCAGCCGCAAAGTCAAGATAAATTCACAGTTACTATGATAACTGTATGTCTGCTTGTCAGCCCTTATTAATGGCCTTCACTGTAACCTGAATTAATTTTTCGCAGATCATCGGTCGAGGGAGTCAGGGGATGTCGTGGAGGTTTTGGAGTACAGGTAAGGCGAGGGGGGGAGGGGTTGGAAGGGGGGAGGGCACTTATTTTTCATGCCACCACTTTTTTTTTTTTTTTATGTGTCCGACTCTGGGCAAAAGCTTCAGGACCTATATCTCGGGGGCAGTAGCCTTTCCCAAGGCCCAATAGTTCTCCTACACCTCCACATGTCACCACCGTCCATATTGAATACATGCTAGGACTGGTGTACTGGTATTAGCTTTTACGACAGGTCGGCATGTCTTCTAGTAAATCAGGAAAGTCTGCTTTTATAGTCAAATCCCTAAACAGTTTCCTGCCCCAGCCAGGATTCGAACCTGGATCCAACAGGACTGTACGCCGCTTCTCTACCGATTCAGCCACCGTATCTTTTACAGCAATAAATAGTTCGATTCAATTAAATGACAGTTGCTTCTGATGGTGTACTGATACCTGTAAAAGGAATTAGGAAAGTGTTAAAATTATTCAAATCTTCGCGCCAAGAAAGTGCCTTGAAACTGTTTTCAGTCAAATCTGAACATGAGATTTTAAGTATATAGGCTATATATTACTTCTATTTATATATGCTTTTACATTCGTGTGCTGTGCATTTTTAACATCTTACGAATGCTTCTGTATTTTATAACACATAGAGTAACTTGTTTTTACCACAAGCGTGTAGCTACACCTCAGCCCTATAAATATGGAGAGGCAACCTCCGCAGCGAACGTGTTCGGCCGCCACATTGAAACACCTGCACTTGTCGCCTCCGCAATGGTAATGCAATTGGATCACTGTTCTTAGCTTGCTGTTTCTGTTTTGCTGTTGCCTACATAAGCTAAGCAGTGTGGCCATGACACTATATTTTCCGAATTCTTCGGCTGAATTCAAAAGACGTGGGCGTCGGTGTCGTTGATAAACAACATCAGCGCCACACTGGGTCCTTGGCTGCGGTTACACAATCTGCGTGGTGCTGCCCATGAGAAAGCCTGTCCATACTATAGAGCTCGGTCGGCTACACCCAAATATGTAAACCACGGTGTGGCCACACCCACGAATGTACTATCACTAACTATGTAACTGTATTGGCTGAAGAATGTTTGTTGCAAAACCCACCGCCTTTTGTTCAAGTACTCTGTACCTTTTACAACAATAAATATTTCAATTCAGTTAACATAGATAATTTAGAGCAACTTTCAGCGTTTTCAAAAAATGAAGTGAGTGAGTTGGGGGGAGGGCAATCGAATGGTGGGTGAGACTTGGAGGCCTTTTGTCTGCAGCAGTGCAGCCACCATCTGAGGGATTAGGGCGTCGTGCTCTACATAGAACTCCTTTCGCTCCGTCAGTGAAAACGTTTTCCCGTACGCTTGCCTCTTGATCGTCATAAAATTTATAAATTGTACAAAAGTTGTGTTGCAGTTGTGCTTCCTTTTAGAAACCCAAGAAACTTCATATAATACTGTTGGTAGCACAGTACAGAGACAACAGTGGTGGCAGCAGTGCAGGCCGTCCAGAACCTGTCCGGTTCCAAAGGTGCTGCCATCGCGTAGCATCTGTCTGAAGCTCGAATCGATAGTGATATTGTTATCTTGGATGGGTTATAGTTTCCTTCAATTTCACCACTAAACAAGCAGAGAGAGCACATTATAATAAGGTATTTAAATGAGTACTGCATATTATTTGATTGTTTCTTACTCGTAAATGGTACAGGACGTGAGGTGATCTTGTTTGCAGGAAAACACTGATATATTTAATCCCATTTATATACCTTGCTCCTTCTTGAAGATGAACAATAATATTTTAAAATTTCAAGATCTTTTACCGTATTTGGGGCCATTTTTTCTTGTGGTGTAAATGCAGTGTGTTATTGGACATTAATTCTCTCAAAAAGTAGTGCTGATTCTGGCCTTGAAACTTAGTTTACTGCTTCTTCAGCAAAGGAACTTAGTTTACTGCAGAAGCTTACCCCAACCTAACCAAACCATCTAGCTTACCCCGACCTAACTAGACCAGTCCTAAGCTGACCTGTTGAGGTGTAATTGAAACACATAGCTAGTCTAAGCCAAACTAAAATGGTGGCAGTTGATTTTTTTCCTTTAAGATTCCCACACTGACCACCATCCTGTCACGGTGGTGGTGTTTTGGTAGTTTGGTGCTCATGTCACATCCTGTGCAGCTGGAATGCCTTACTGGCTGCGGGGAATGGGCATCAAGATTATGGATGTGTGTGGGGAGCAGTGTCTTGAATTGATGGCAAATAACAACCAAGGAGTGGAGGGCTTGGGCACAGCTAGGCAGGGTGGCAAGTTCCCTCATCATCACAGTGAATCTTGGGACAAAGTGTTATCACAGGGGTCAGCTTTCTGTAGTTCACATCACTTGATTCAGGAAATTTGACACGACCACATTGTGGACCACGTTATTTTGAATCTGTACTATGATAAACTTGTTTTTGGAAATGTACAGTATAAATAACGTAAAAATCTTATTTGTAATCACCTTGGATCCCTGCCACTAGCTGGCCATATTTGACATTCCTAATGTGCATTTTTTAAATTTGGAAGCTGTGTAGTCAAATGCAAGTTGGATTAGGTTTGGTTTGGGTAAATCATTAAGTTTCCTGTTGCTTTGACACAAGATATTCTCACACGTCCAGTCAGAGCGATTGTTGGTAAACATCATGGCTGGTCAGAGATCTATCTGTCTATCTATTGCCAGACGCCATGATCCCGTAAGGGGTGGCCATTTGACTTTGAGTTATTTGTTTTACAGGGAGGGGCACTAACCCTCCACCAACCCGAGAGACGTCGGTAAACATTGCTGCTTCATTAACTGCCCAAAAGTAGGTATACTGTATTTTGCCTTGGGTAAGCCTAATCTCCAAAATGAATTATTTCTCAAAAAATTGAATCTCAAATTCATTCAAATCACACTAAAATTGACCTGAATTTTTTTTTGATTTGAATGAATTTTTTTTTTTTTTTTTTGAAATCAAGTGATGTGAACTAGGGAAAATTGACAATCATGATCTCAGGCCCCAGAGCAGGATATGAGAGTGCTGGGCCCACCTCTAGGGTGATGTTGCTGACCTTGTGCCTGTTGTCACTGAGGTAGTGGCTTCTGTTATCTGGTCCCTGGACAGCACTCATGTATTTGCCAACCCTAGGTACAGTAAATCAAAGATGCCATTACTTTCTCCAGTAATGCATTGGTGGAGAGGCTCAGCCACTGGGTGGTGGGTAAACAGTGCTACTTAAGATCTGTGCTGACAGCCTGCCTGCTCCCCTGCTGGTGCTGCCTTTAGGTTCAGCAAGTTTGGGCCCGTTGCACTGGAGCTAGAAATGACAGACCTCTTGGCCAGTGTGTACCCCATGGACAGTGGTTTATTGAATTTGAGATCACTCAGATCCTACTACACTTCCCAGCTCCTTGCAGTGGATGAAACTGGTGTATTGAGACTTTCTTCCTTCACAGGTATTGTATGGCTGTGTCTCCTTCCCAGTTGATGAGTACGGTACCAGGACGTACTGTACTTAACTGTCATCTTTTTTGCCACACTCGGTTGACTTGTAATAAGAGCAGGTGTTCTGTGTGAAGTGGTTGCCATCCATGTAGGTCAGGTGAGTAGCAGACATGTATGTGGGACCCTAGTTGTTCTGTGTGTGGAGAGGATCACAGGGTGGACTCTAAGCCCTGTCATGTGTACAGAGAGGCAAGTGCCAACTCTGCATGATGGTGGTGTGACCTTGAGGAAAGTCACGACATGGTTTTGGATGCTACACCCCATGGGCTGTCATTTGGCATTGACTCCTAGGTCTAATCAGTTGATGTCCTCCCATGTTTCCTGGTGAGTTACTGTTCTGTCATTTTACTGGCCCATTATTATTCTATCCTGTGTAGGGAAACCTATGGAATAGATGGCGACAAATTCTTGTGTGGTGGCTGGAGTCGCAGACCATTCTTTGGAGGAACAGTTTGTGTTCAATCCGTGCAGGAGCACCTTGGATGTCTTGTGCCAGGTAGAACACATGACGTAATACATATAGGAGGGGCTGTACATGCTTATCGTATTCGTTGACTTGAAGGGGGTTTTCGACTTCTCTTCATCTAGGCATTTTTTTTTAATCTCCAGCTTTGGGGTCTTTGGCATGCCCCTGGCACAACTCTTTAACTTCCTCACAGGACACAGTTATGTTGTATCTGCAATCCATATTCCATCCACAGGGGCAGGGTTGGCATTGATTAAATCAAATTGATTT
Organism: Birgus latro; assembly: GCA_018397915.1. Classification (NCBI taxonomy): domain Eukaryota; kingdom Metazoa; phylum Arthropoda; class Malacostraca; order Decapoda; family Coenobitidae; genus Birgus; species Birgus latro. Next base: position 12,099 of record JAGKTI010015269.1, on the reverse strand, counting down.
AATCATGTGATTAAATCATTGATTTTTTGGCCAAAAAAAAAAATCAGTTTTTTAAAAAGTTAATGAAAATAAAATCAGAAGGTTTATAAAAGTTGCGTATACCTTTGTGTTGGCATTCCTTTATTCAGATACAGTACTTAAGCATCAAGTTTACGGATTGTGGAGAATGGTGCCATTAGAAATTGCTACATTGTAGGACAGAAAAAATATTTTTACATTTGTGTAACTAAGTATTGAAGTTATTTGTACATCTGATATAATGAGCCATAAATCAAAAACCAAAATCCATAAGACTAGGTAGGCTATCCATGGTCACTTAAGGCCATGTCATAATAATATCACCTTAAGATTTTTCTTTGTGGTAATATAATCAGCTTTGGAATATGCAGTCTTGATTAATACTGGCAACTCAGCCTTAACCAGTAGTGTACAGACAGAACTTGAACAGGTATGTATCTGGATTCTGGCCAGTGGCTTTCAGCCTGAACTATCAGTGGATAAACAGGACATGAAGTTAACAGTATTCAGTATACTGATTTTGAAAATTGAATAAAAAACTTGATTTTTTTTTTTCATTTAAAAAAAAATCACCAACCCTGCACAGGGATGCCTCGGGGATCGATGCTTAACCCTCTTTAGTTCAATATCTTGATGTCAGAGCCATCTTGTACTGTTGCTGCCTCCCTCCTTGTGTATGTCAGTATTGTCACAGTCATCATTTGGTGCTTTCCCTGAGGAAGCCTAGTGTTACCTTTAGTCAGCACTCTCCAGCTTTGATGATAGGGTCCACTTATGGAACTTGGAAGTTGATGTCCCCAAGAGTGCTTTGATGAGTTTCATCTTGCTTTGCTAAGCTTCCCAGCTCGTGATTAGGACCATCTCGGACGTAGTACCCATCATCCTTGGCATGCACTTGGATGAGCTGATTCTTACTTGGAATTACCACCAAGATTATCACTGAGCTGCATGTGCAAAAAAGATTTTACATCATGAAGATCGTAGGGTCTCGTTGGGAGATTAATCATGACCTGGCATACTCCTGCACCACCATCTGTAGCAAGATCACCTGTGGTTTCTCCATCTATAGCTCACCATCTACCACCCAGCTGTGGAAGCTGGGCATCATCCAGAATGCTGCCCTATGAACAGCACTTGGTGCATTTTGTTCCTCTCAAGCAATGTCTCTGGAGGCAGAAAATGGGGTTCTTCCACTCCTTCTCTGCAGAATGAAGTTAACTTGCTGTCACTTTTTGGCCATCCAGCATGTTCCTCACTGTCACCCTTTGCCAGCATTCTACACTTATGTAAGAATCCTTCCCTCCAATTCATCATGGGCCATCAGGTTCCAGCAGCCGCTGGTGGTCAGAACCCTCTTGGCATATTGCAGATTATCACTCCCCCTCCTCCCCTCACTACCGGTACCACTTGCCATTGAGCTCGGTGTTTTTTTTGTCCCCCTGGAGAGACCTCTTCTCTCTGATTACTCTCCACCTCCAGGAGATATTTCACAGATCCAGCAATGGGCATCTCACTTCTCAACTCCTTCAGGAGCTGACAGTCATCATCTACACTGTTCTCAGCTTTTGGTGCAGCAATTTTTCTTGGGGACATCTTTGTCAGTCTTGGTGGCTGGGCATCCTCCCTGACAACATTACAGCTGAACTCATCACTGTCCCCAAAGCCCTGGAGTTCCTGAGCACAAGTATATGAACTGCATGGCAGGTCTTCTTCTCATAGTCTTCCTCAAGCCTCATGCTACATGCTGTCTAGTCTTTGATATTCAGGCCCTGTTCAAGCATCTCATCCAAGTGGGCTGGGTGGTCTGCCTTGAGTGAGTCCCCTCCCATGTAGGGATACAGGGTAACAAGATTGTGGACACGACAGCACAGATCACCCTGACATCATTATCAGTTGAGTCTTTTCCCCCTACCGGGATTCATGCATCATTGATTTGACCAGTACAGTATAGTACTTGTTGAGTGGCTCAGGATGCCTTTGGAGCTGACCTTGCCACTGTACTGGAGTCACACAGCTTGGATTCATCACATCACTCCCTGGAGTTGCTCACCTGGGTGTGGCCCTCACCTGCGTGTGTGTCAGACCTGCTGGCCTGATGTCCCATCTTCATTGTTTGTAACTAGTTGCTGACCCATACTGTAAGTGTTGCAGAGTCCAAGAGGAAATTTTTTTGGCACTATGCAGGACTGTCCACAGTTCCATTCCAGACACACCTTACAGGATTGTCAATTTGTCTGGCAGTCTTTGGGATTATGGACTTCACCCTCCCAGTCCTCCTGGATTGGGTGGACCTGAGTCTACCGCTGCATCATCTCGTCCTCTGTCTCCTTTGAGTCTGCCTCTGAAGATTAGGGCAACTCCGCATCAAATACAATGTTGCCATGGGCATCAGGAAGGGCTGGTACAGGCACAAAACCAGTACCCCATAACACAACACCAAGAACTAGGAAGTGTGTTTTCAGACATTTGTTTGCCTCCAAAATAATAACCTCAAAATCAACCAAAATCAGCCATTTACTAGTAATAGTACCGGTATTGTAAATTGAGGAATATAAAGATTGCAAAATCTGATAAATACATTAAACCCTCAATATACTGAATTACTATAATAAAGGGTGAAGGGCCAATGATATAGCAGATAATTTGATACTGTATAACTGATATTCATTATGGGGATTATAACAGCCCCAGGTTCAATTTGCAGCAAATTTGCTTGATGGATAGTGGTAGGTGGTGGTGACCACCATCCACTCACTTGATGTTTTGCTGCCTACTTCCTCCTTAGCCTTTATCATTCTTTTTCTGTGCCTTCCCTCCTCCCTTCCTATTTCTCCCATCTTTCCTGTCACTTCTGGCTTTACATTGAGTGACAAGCTAAAATGGTTTCCTGTAAGTCAAGAAACCATTTACAGTGATGGGTGGTAACCATATAACCAAACCATACATGCTCCTTACATGTCAACAAGTGGGTTGGTGGAGGGTTAGTGCCCCTCCCTGTAAAACAAATAACTCAAAGACAAATGGCAATAGATAGATAGATAGACTGTTTGTTGGATATCTGGCAGTTATTCATGGTTGGAGTTTTATAACACTTTTGAGTGGATTTACACTATGTATCTTGATGAAGTAGAGATAAATATTAAATATATTCAAACAGATAAACAATAACTGGAAATATCAATTACTCTTTATTTACCTTTTGTTTGGTCTTGTGACCCCAACACTTTTGTTTGACATATTTGAAGGTTGTGTGTTAGACTCACTCATTTCCTGTATATGAGAGAGGGGGGTGTGAGTTGGGAGCGTGGTAGTGAAATGGCAGGGGACAGAGTGACATGGAGGCGATTTGTTTGTGGCCACCCCGTTCGGGATTGAGGCGTCTGGCAATAGATAGATAGATAGTGTTAGACTCACAGAGGTTGATGTAGTGGAGGTTCAGGTGAATCTCGTTTATTGTCTGTGTACCGAGATGGTGGGAAATACGTAGCAACAGCTTTCGTGAAGTGATGCAACTGCATGTTTGGTTTCAGCACACAGACAGAATACAGTACGTATAAGCAAAGTACTGTAGTAATTGTTTCAGCACACAGACAGAATACAGTACATATAAGCAAAGTACTGTAGTAATTGTTTCAGCACACAGACAGAATACAGTACATATAAGCAAAGTACTGTAGTAATTGTTATGATATTTCCTGTTACCATTATGAAGCACTCAGCTCTATAACCCAGTGCAGTCTCTTGAATGTGTTGGTGTGTAGGCTATTCCTCTTACGGGATCCACAAAGTTCTTGCTATGATTAAAGGACCAGTGCTCATAACCAAGCTCTGGCCAGATAGAGTGTGCCTTCCGGCAATCAGTACAGTATGCGTAGAGAGTGGAAGTGATGACATCATATTACCATGATAACTGCTGGTTCTAAGCAAACATTTGACATGGTGTCTTTTACAATGTCATTCCTTATGTCTTCCTTCTCTGAGGAAGAAAATTAACGAAGAGAGAAGAGAACCACTATAAATGTGATCATGTGTTAACTTTTTCATACAGTACTCAAGTGCTACAATACTGTGTTGGGTAAAGCTATGACTAACATCAAGGAAAGTATACGTAACTACAGTGTTTTGAATTTTTTGTGCCAGGTTTGACTGCAAACTTTTTCTTAATATCCTTTCCCTTTTTCCTGGTAGTCTTTAATTCTTTTGCTGGTAGAGACATACAGTACCATAGTTTCTGATGCAGCTTTTTATTGGTTGTTTTTCTCCAGACTTTGAAAGTTCAGTAAGTCAGTATTTTGCATCACCTGATGTTCTTTATCAGGTAAACAGCACACTTGAACACAGCACATAGGTATTTGAAAAGTCAGAGTTAAGCAAGAACTGTGACAGCCAAACAAACTCTGGTACCAGTTACCCTTTCAGTTTTCAACTTTTTTTCTCCACACAGTACATTATGTTTAATGGTTTGCACTAAAGTATACACTATGCTCAGAAGCAAATTTAAAGTATTACTGTATTTAAGATTTTAAGTCCCACTGGGTTTTGTGAGCAGGCTAAGTTACATTAAGGTTGTGTCTAAATTTGGATAGGTTTAAGTCTTGTGGCAGTATATGTTAGTCAAATAAAAAAATTGGTTTGGTTAGATAAGGTCTACATGCAGTCTGATTCTCAGGTAAAAATCTGGCTTGGTTTGATTAGGTTTACTAGTCTATTGTATTCAGGTAAAATGTGGTTTGGTTAAGCTTAGTGCATTGCACTGTTAATCGGGTCAGAATTTGGTTTGGTTTGGTGTAGTGATAATTATGATGTTCAGGATAAGATTTCATATGGTTAGGTTAGATCTGGTAATAAGCTACACAAGATGAATGAATATGTAAGTCAAGACTTTCGTTATTTCTTTTTAGAAGATACAAAAGTTTCTTGCAGACAGTTTTATCAGTTCTGCATAGTACCTGAGACATCTGTCTGTTTATTGCCAGATGCCTCAGGCCCATAAGGGGTGGCCACAAACATATCACCTCCATATTGCCCTGTTCTCCGCGATTTCACTGCTCTTCTCGCCTTCTCGCAGCTCACACCTCTCTCTCTCATATTCCTCTCCACTCCATCCCTCCATCTTGTCCTTGGCCTCCCCCTCCACCTCACTCACATCCTCTTTAGTCTCACACTCTCCATCCTCTCCACTTGGCAAAACCACCTCAATGTTTTTCTCCAAACACATTGTCACATCCACATCAACACCTCAACTCTCCTTCACATCCTCATTTGTCAGTCTGTCTCTCCATGTAGCTCCACATGCTCCTCTCAGATACAGTAACTCATTTCCACTGCTCTCACTCCTGACTTGTGTCTTTCCAACAAGGTCCAAGCTTCACTTCCATACATTAGAGTTGGTATCACAGTACTATCATGCAGCAACTTTTTTACTTCCATGCTCTCTTCCTTAGTTTTTATCATTGCTTTCAAAGAAAGCAGACATGCTGGCATGTATTTCAGTAACTTGAGCCTGTCATGCAAGCATTTTGCCCTTCCAGTATGCTTTCTGCACCCTGCATATTCTTTTCATTTTAATTTCACTAACAGTAACAGTGAACTTTACTGAGAATTGATGGAATATTGTCCAAAACTCCTTCAGTACTCAGTACTGCATAAAGATCCATTAATCTCTTGAAAATTAAGTTATCAACCCTGATCTTTTTCACAAGAGCTGTACTAAATAGTTCATCCAGGGAACAGAGGCCTAACATAATTGAACACGGCTTTTGGCACGACTCAGAACTATGGATGCATTTTTAACTTTAATTTATTCTCAGTACTGTATATTGTCTTTTGATCAGACACTTTGGTTGGAATAGTGTCAGTGTTTGTGCCTGTGCAGTCTGAAGCTATTCCACAATTTTCAAAGAACACAAAATTCCTTGGAGGGGTGCTTAGTTCTTTTCTCTTATAGAAATTACCCTCATAGTCTTGTCTTCAAAAAGCAGATTTTGAAGAACAAGTACTAATGAACAATACTGTACTTAATTTCTCAGTTGCTGTATTACTGTGAAAGTGTGCATCCAATTGCATCCAATTGAAGGTTAGTATAAATCTGGTGGACAGTCATTAGTGTTACAAAAATTTGTTCCTGTGTAGTGAGTGATTCAACTTCCTGCCTTCAAAGTATACTGTATTAGAAGCTGTTAACACATATCTGGGAATTATATTAAAACTGGAAGTCAAGTCTTCACGTACCTTATACCCGATAATACTGTACTGTATACTGTAATGTCATGCATGAATTTGGCAAAACACTGTTCTCCTTCATATTCCATTCCAGTTTTGTAAAATTCAAGTTCCCTTTTAGCATTCTGGAACTGTGTGAATGATAATATTTTCTGATTGAAGCAGTGTTGGTAAGTTGGACAGTGCCAAGACCTGGTTTAGGCTCACTAGATTGTGTATGTTTCCCCACCCCATGCATTGTTTATTTATTTATCTTTTATTTTTTGGCCTTTTTTCTTGCTTCCATCAACCAGAAAAATTCCCTCAGTATTTCTTTTAGGTCTGCTGGGTCTGTTTGCTTCCTATAATAAATGACAGCTCTACACACTGGTGACAATGAAGTAGAAGATTTGTTGGCTGTACATCTTAGCATTTCAAACCTTTTATTTCCTTTTATCCCCCAGGCAGCAAAAGAAACTCGCCTTTAAGCTTTTGACTGGTGACTGGTTTTTAGTCTCTAACAAGTCATTGAACTGTTTTTGATTTGTGTTAACTGTTTTTGCATTGTTGTTTGGGGCTGTTGGCATTGCCTTCTGTGTTTGTATAAAAAAACCAGCACAGGTTGTCATGGTTACATACATGACATCACACTTTGGCTCTCTCTTATCAAACCCTGGCAATTATGCTGCTGGCATAGAGGAAGCATACTGGGAGCATCATGTCTCAGAACATGTACTGTTAATTTTCTCTTGCATTCACGCTGTATCCCACCAAGTACTCACAGACTTTTGTTAAGAAAGCCTTTATTATATTTTCATTGATTAAATTTTAACTCCTCAGTTTCCTTGGTGATGCCCACACCACTGTTTAGTTCGTGATTGCCAAGCCACTGCCTACATGCTGCATCACAAAATTTGTCCAGTTGACCACGCTGTCTGACATGTTACCGTACTTTGACAGCATTCCGTGCTCCATAGTTGTCAGAGAAAAATTAATTGATATGCACGTTTGGTTAGGGCACAGATGTACAGATCTAGACACATGAAACAGGAGGCACCAACCATCGAGTCAGATATGATGGGTTGTGTCTTGCCTGATGTGTCAAAGTGTGGGAGGGCAGAGTGGTGGTGGGAGAGGGTGGGAGGAAGGGGTGATGTGAGCTTGGTGTTGTGATGGAGGATGGGTTGTTGCTGTTCTGGATTCGTATATTCGTGAACGCAGCAAGATAGAGTGGCAGAGGTGCTGTACAGGACATATGTGTGGGAGATGGAAGATGGTAGCTTGGTGCCCTATGAGAATTGCCCAAGCTGGACAAAGATTTGTTAGAGGGGATTTTATTTCCAAACCACCACCACATCACCATGACTCATCCAGCACAGCAGACTTCCATACATTTTACAGTTTATTGTCAGTGGCTAGGGAACTGCTTAGGTCTAAGGAGCTCCTTTAGTTATGGTATTTTATAGGCACAAATACAACTACAGTACAGATATATAACACCAATACCAGTATATTTAATGGTAAGATAATTTCCTGCCCAAGTTCCCATAGAGAATTTAATCATCATATGACCTTAAATATACTACCCTTTCAGTCACAGTATATGGATATTATAATGCTATACATGGATTCTTCTACTAATGAGTAAGGATGGAAGTTTAGAGGATGAAGTGCTTGAAAGGATACAATAGGGAAGAAAGGTTGGTGGTTCTTTGAAAGCAGTGATAAGAAATAGAGAAGTGAGCATGGAATTGAAAAAGTCACTTCATGACAGTATTGTGGTATCAATTCTGACATGGCAGTAAAGCTTGGACATTGTTGGAAGGACACTAGTCAAGAGTGAGAGCAGCGGAAATGAGTTTTCTGAGAGGAGCATGTGGAATTACGTGGAGAGACAGACTGAGAAATGAGGAAGTGAAGGAACATTGTGGTGTGGATGTGGGTGTGTTAGGAAGCATTTGGAGAAATTCATTGAGTTGGTTTGGCCACATGGAGAGACTGGAGGGTGAGACTAATGAGGAGAGTGTAGATGAGTGAGGTGGAGGGGAGGAGAGGGAGGGGGATACCAAGGATGAGATGGAGTATGGAGTGGAGATGTATATGAGAGAGGGGGGTGTGAGTTGGAGGAGGGCAGCAAAATGGCAGGGGACAGGGGACATGGAGGTGATTTGTTTGTGGCCATCCTTTATGGGATTAAGGCATCTGGCTATAGATAGATAGCTTGTCAGTTCTGGTGATGGATGTGTTGTCTAGTGTCTTGAAGCGTTGTTCTGTTTCTTTGGTGAATTTTGTCCAGCTTGCTCTCTTGAAGTTTGTGTACATGATGTGCGGTGAATTTTGTCCAGTTTGCTTTCTTTACGTTTGTGTACATGATATGTGATTGCTCAGCTTTGGGATGTGTTCCTATGGTGATGATGATAGGGAGATGATTTGATGGAAGTTTGGGTTCCATCTGCCAGGTGATGTTGAGTTAAAGTGTGGGCAAACACAATGTGAGGACTGGGAGCAATATGCATGGTGTGGGATGTAGTTGTATTGTGAGATGTCACTGAGAATGTGTACATGTTTTTGAGCTGTGAAGTAATGTCGAAGTCTCGGCAGTTGTTTTCATTGTTTGTGCTAGGCAGTGTTGTTAGCTCAGTCCTCAACTATGATAGAATTACCAGTAGGTGTCTGTGTTTGCAGAAGGAGGTGAAGCTTGTACAGTGTTATGCTGGCATGTCATGGGAAGCGTCGGGGGAGTGAAAATGTTAAGCATGGTACAGTATACTGTATAATTTCTTGCTTGTGGACAGAGTTGACACTGAATGACCATATTTCTGATGTGGTGTCAATCTGGAAAATTGATTGTGTTGTCTATATTGTGGCTTTGTTGAGTATGAGTGTATGTGATAAGATCACCTCCATGGCCATCAGCTCTGTTGTTCAGTGTTTGTTAACTGTGGAGCTCAAAATTATTATAATTCAGAACTGTGTTACTGTACATGGAACATATTGGGGATAATTATGGCACATTCTGACTCAGAAGGACACAACCTTTGTCTGGGAACCTGGTCTCCATTGAATAAAATAAGGTGCCCAGTTCTTTACAACACATAGCAGCACCAAGAGGCGCCCAGTTAGTTTCATGTGTAAATAGAAAGATTCTTTTGTTTGTTTATGGATTTGATTAATGTATGGTATGGATTTTATTAATTTTTGGTATTTCTACAAATATTCTTGAATTGGTTTGCATATTTGGTATTGTTTCTGTTCCTGTCAGCTATGTTGAATAAAATAATGGAGTGTCTGACCTACATTGTTTTTCCCCCCAAGCCATTATTATTATGAAAGTTTGGTTACTGTTAACTATGAAGAGATGTAAAATGTTGGAATTTAGCATGATTATCGATACAGTACATGAAAAATAAGTACCGAGGGAGTCCTTACCTACTTCTCCTTCTACCGTATCAGTCGTTTTACTGGGACAGGTGATAAGTGGTGGCAAACATCATCCACTCACTTCATGTAGTGCTGCCAACTTCTTCCTTCACCAATTTCATTCTTTTTCTATGTCTGCCCCCCTCTCGTTCTATTTCTCCCATCTACGGCCGTCCCTTTCCTTCCTTTTTGGGTTACTGTACATTGCGTTATGAGCTTATTGGTTTCCCGTAAGCCATGACACCATTTACAACACTGGGTGGTAACCATATAACCAGCCCATACATATTCCTTGTGTGTCAGCAGATGGGTTAGTAGAGAGTTAGTGCCTCTTCCTGTAAAAAACTAACTCAGAGACAAACAGCCACCCCTTACGGGGTTATGGCGTCTGGTTATACAGTAATACCCCGATATATGATACCCCTAGATGCAATACCCTGGCTTAACGATGGGGGTAGAAATACCACCATCCCTGCCTAACATTGGCCAAACCCTAGTTTAACGGTCGGTTTTTATTTTTTTTTTTAACGATTTTCATGATATTTTGGACCAAAATTTTGTGTTTAGGTTGATTTATAAATAGTTTTTAGACTTAGATTAATGAATTTTAGCCATAGGTGGGGTGAACATTGTCATTTTGGAGTACAGTTTACTAAGTCTGATTTTTTCCAGACATATTCGACAATTTTCAGATTTTTTTTGTTGGTTTTAGTGAGTTATTTACAGGTGTTAGGCTTAGGTTTAGCTTCTTGTACAACTGTTAGGCCAATTAGAATGGCTTTAAACTTGTTTTGGGGCTCATTTGGCTGGGTTTTGGACTTGTTTGGGGGGGAAACCCAAGGCTGAATAACACATCCTTATACATGTTAAATGTATACATCCCATTACAAGTTAAAACTACCCTGATATACGATACCCCTCCTAACAATGGGTTTTACCTAACCAATTGCATCGTTAAATCAGGGCATAGCTGTAGGTAGATAGACAGAAGACAATTGTATTCCAGAAAAGGACATCAGAAATTAGTGTTGCTGTATGATTCTGGGAAATTGTACATTAAAAGCCCTCCGGTCCAACTGCCAATAATCAGAATATTCCAATGCTCCAAAATTTTTCAAGGCAATTTTTTTTTTTTCTGGTCTTTTTTTGAATTTTTCTGAGCTTTATCTAAGGATTTATGTGGCCTGGATTTGCTCTTGGACTTGAATGTACCTCTATCTATCTATCTATTGCCAGACGCCTCAATCCCGAATGGGGTGGCCACAAACAAATCACCTCCATGTCACTCTGTCCCCTGCCATTTCACTACCACGCTCCCAACTCACACCCCCCTCTCTCATGTACCTGCCTGGAACTATTCATCTATGCTTTTATGCATTTCCATGTTTATTTAAGGATTATATACATATTTCTAATGTTTTCAGAGGTCCCTCCCAGTAGTCCGAAAAAACCAATAGTCCGAAAGACCCTCAGTCCCCTGCCATTTGGATTACAGGACTTTTACTGTAATTACAGGATATCACATGCCTGAAGTTGCATGATATAAATCTGTGACTGATCCAGCTGTCAGTGGATCTGGGACATACCAGTAGTAAATTTCTTCACAACCATATGGCTGAAAACTCATATTGCAAAGTGTAAATCCACTCCATTTTAACAGACACTTGTGCTTCATCTGTGGTTATTAGATTTGATTTGCCAGCATGACAAGTCAGCAGTGATAGAGAGGGCTCAGATCCATTCTGTCTTCCTCACATGTTTCAGAAATGATTATAAGAATATGTAGGGCTTGCCTTTCTTCTTACAGTATCAGTCTCAAGCATCCTGTTGGTGCTGGAGAGGGATGCCTTCCTGTGGTGGCACTGGGATAGTCAGGTGGCTCCACTGCCTGGTTGTACAAATATTCCTCAGCTACATTCCTGTCTCTTGAAAGGAGGATGGTGGACAGCAGGAGTGGGGAACTTAAGCCTTCAGTCCAGTAAATTCATGTTTCAGATGAATATGGTCCTGCTGCTGCTGCTGGTATTATTTGTCTCATATAAGTTTTTGTTACCAGGGTGATGTCTTGAGCTACCCACTCCATTAGAGATCATCGCCAGGTGCTGTAAGTGTCCAGTCACCACCATTATGTCACTGAGAATGGTAAGTATAGGTAGTTTTATTATTAAAAATCTTTACATCATTGACTACCATTATTGCATTTGTGCAAATCTGAGTGAGTTTAAGTACATGGGTAGTCTATCTGTCTATCTCTATCTATAGCCCAACGCCCTAATCCCACAAAGGGTGGCCGCAGACACAACTCCTCCAAGTCGCTCTGTCACCCACCATTTGCCTACCCTCCCCCCAGCTCACTCCCCCCTCCCTCATATACCTCTCAACTCCATCCCTCCACCTCATTCTCAGCCTTCCTCTCCCTCTCCCTCCCTCCACCTCATTCTCGGCCTTCCCCTCCCTCTC
>JAGKTI010015268.1:0-20697 GCA_018397915.1 Birgus latro | reverse complement strand
TATATATACTGTAATTCAGTATCGTCTGGATACTGTGTGTATTGCAGTAGTTCAATGCCAAAAGATAGTTTTTGTGTTGTTGTATATTTCTTAGTCTACATTCATCTCCCGGTAAGGTAATTTCAAGAGAGGACTAGTATCAGAGATAATTAATCCTTAGAAAATGCCGAGCCAAATATGACCATTCATAAAATTGAATATATTTTTGTCTTTATCATCTTGAAGATTACAAGCATCATAACCACATATCAGAAACTTAATTCCATTGGGTGGGTAGAGGTGAGTTCTTAAAATTTGATACAGCTTTGTCACTGTTGCTTTTAAGATTAAATGCATGATAATCATGCACTGTATCATGAACTTATCCCTTAGGGCTGGTAGAGGTGGGCTGGCTGCAAGGTGGGTATGGAGCTGGTCCTACGAAAGTGACTTGTTCCATAATTTGGTAGCTTTTGTGGGACTGAGGCACCTGGTTATAGTTAGATAGAGCTTTTAGACCTCAAAATCATATATCAGGAAGATGTTCCATAGGATGATCAAGTTGATACTAGTTGGACACTGTGCCTATCTACATTATATCTAAACTCTGTATGAATCGAATAAACAAAACTGGAAAACCAGAGGCTTAAAATGCACTAATGTCTATTACAAGGAACTAAAACAGCCCTTTTTTAATGGCTGGCACACCAGATTTCCTTGTGCCAGGATAGCAGTTCAGACAGACAACAATAAAACATAGAATGGGAGTTTCATACCTATTACACACACCCCAGTCTCTCCATACACCCTCCCATTGAGTGTATAACATTTATCTAAGTGACAGGAACCTAGATATGCATTGTACCAACTGCTGCTGTTGTTACTCAACCCCAGTCTGTCTGGCTGGGCAGACCTGTTGACCACAGCAAGCAACTGCTTCTATAGGGCCATCTTACAAGTACAGTAGCTATAGTACCTGTACTGTACAGTCTGCATCAGAAGTCCTGTTACCTGTCCTGTTTTCCTCGCCATGCTTTGAAAATCAGTGTGGTGAATCCCTAGTAACCAACAACGATGACTTCATCTGGCCTCAGATCAGCGTCATAAGTATCGTTTGCTGCAGGTCCACCACACAGATTTTCAAAACCCATGGAGAGTAAATCAGGAGAGGTGACAGGACGACTGATGCCGATTCACCATGCAAGGATGCTGTGCTTCCTTGTGGTAGAGAACACCTCACCATGATTGGACTAGGGTCCTTCTCATGGTGAGGTGCAAGGAAATATGAGGTGGCTTGGCTCTGGATGAATGCTGCAGCTGCTACATCCAGGGTGCACCACATGTAGGCTCCTTGTCAGTGCCTGTAGTGACTTTTATTTTTTTATTTTACTATATTTTATTTTTATTTACTTTTTTTAGTGCACCAAATGCTAGTTTTGAAAATGATAATGATGATGCAAGAAATTTTATTACCATACTTTCATATCTGATTATAATCCAAATGTGTTCATAATCCAAAATATATTTAGTTCCATGCACTGTACCTGAAATTTTCAACACTTTTTTTTTTTTTTTTTGAGTGGGAAGACCAAGTGATTTTGAGAAAGCACAATTTAATAGAAGTAAGAATCACTCTGATGTATACCAGTTCAGTCCTCTATAGAACTGCAACGTTCAAGACTTCGTTCTAATGAATGATTTGAAGAAATAACTAGTAGTGCTTTTGTATTGTACTAACATTTTGTTGTATTGGAAACTGCTTCTTACCTTTGGGATTAACCTCTTCAGTCTGGTGATGTACCGTATATTCTATTTTATTTTTCTTCTAATCAATATTATTCAGGTTAAGAAAGGCCATCTCATACTGTAGGCATTTATTAAAGATCCAGTTAAAACAGTCTCTCCTAAGTTTAACAAAATTGAAAGTGGAAAGAATAAAATGAAAAGTATATCATCAGAGTGGGGTCAGTATTTGATGTTTATTGATATTTTTATGCCTTAATCACTAATGTTTGCATCCCTTCCTTCATGTCTTCCTTGCCATTTATGTACTTAATGTACTCTTTTTTTCCATGCTACTCATCATATGACTGGTAGAGTGAATGTCGTTTGACTGCACAGGTTTTTTTACCGTGCTGTAAATTTCTTTCCATGATATATAAGGTTGCATTTTATGATGCAAAGATTATTAATCATTAGTAGTTAAAGCATCTGGCTTCCTGATATTCAGTGGTTTTGCTGCTGTATAACTTGTCAGGTATATAGTACTGCATAGAACTGCAGTTCAACAAAATGTGCATTAATGTCTAGTTTAAGGTGGAATTGTATTGGGTGAAAGTAACTTTGTTCCAGCTGTCTATTCAGCTGCCCTTGTTAGGCATGCCTCATGGATCTCAATGTGTGTTGATGTGTTATCCCCCGCACTATTCACTTGTAGTAGGAATGATTGAGTAGTACTGAGTAAATAAAAGTTTTATTGATAAAACTTGTATTCTTTAGAGTACAGTACTGTGATCCTAAAGTATCTCACCAAGATATCTTACTAAGTGGATGATGAGTATTTTTTTTTTTTCCAGTTTCCATTATTTGCAGATAAGTAGCCCATCACAAAATGCCCTAGTATAAGGTGCATTTGGGGATGATTGAAAATTTTTTATTAAGGCATTTGAAAATTGAATTTAAACAAGTAGAGCCTACTGGCTGGTGATGTTTTGATGTACTAGGTAGGGATTTTAGTTAAGTGCATAATTAAATTTGTCTGTGAGGGTGCTTTTAGTTGAGCTTTCATTATTTGTGGATTTTCTCTTTACTAGTATGTATGTTTCCTAACACCCAAGAAAAACAAGGAATGACTAAAATCAGATACTAAGGCTGGGATACCATGGAAACAGTAAGAATGAGCTCCAAACTTATGAAACAGCTCCATGAATTGTACCCCCCCCTCCCCATTTCCTTGTTTGTTGTTGTCATGGGGGGAGGGGGCTTTGGAGACGTCAATGGGGTGCATCTGAAAAGCTCCAACCTGATAAAGGGCAATGCGGACTCCAGTTTAACACAGTCCCGCGCTGTTTAACCCGAGGAATCCCATCGACGTATGGGTACCTCGCGATGTTTTGTCACAGCTACACCCATCGACGTACGGGTACATTGTGCAATTGCAAGGGTTATAATTTGCACAATTTTCAAGTTTCATGGGTGATTTTTGGTAGGCATATGTGGGAGACCTTCCTCTACCTGCTGTCAAGCAGGGATACTGCCTGGCCCCACCTAACCCCCCCTCCCTCCCACACTGGGAAATTCACCTGTTAGCAGTAAGCTGGCCAGTAAAGGTATGTTGCCCCACGGTCTCTCCAATGACGAAATTCACGGTGAAAGTGATTCCTGAGGTGGAGGACAAAGAAATAAAGAAGCTAGAGCAAGAAACAAAACAGAAGTGATGAGGTGATAATGTCATAAAGGAAGGTGCCATATGTGGATGTGTTTGGTGACTGAATAATGCTTCTATTGCCTATATAAATGTGTGAAAACCAATATAGTCTGTCACTATACATAAATTCGTACCAAATATATAAATAAATACATAATTTAAAGTGGCTTGAATTAGTTAACCCTTCCATAGTTCATTTTCTTTAGGCAGGTACCCTGAAAAAGAAGGAAAACGTAAGGTTGCATGAAACCTGTATCAACATTTTTAAGCACAGGATCACGATTTCTCTTTGAATTTTCAATGTTTCTTACCAAAAGCGAAGGTTTGAGCCAATAAAAATTTTTCCCAAAAATGCTCAGGAATTTGGGGTAACGTAGGTTACAAATCGGTCGGGACGTGATGGGTTAAAAGGCCTGTTTTTCTTTGTTAAGTATCAGTACCATTGTGTGAAACTGAACCACAGTAATGTCACATGCCATAATATAATACAAACAAAACATAATTATAACGTAGTGTGAATTGTTTTATTTATAAACGGAAATGAAATATTTGCTGATGGTAACCCCACTATTTTACTGGTCCTGTAATATTACATTTCTACTGCGTAATGGAAGTTTGGTTTTTAAAATATAGTTGGCTCAGACTGTAAATTAAGCCTAGTGGGTATGTACCACTGAGCTTTATAGTATGTGTAACCGCCACCAGGGGCCCAGGGTGGCGTTGATGTTTATTTACACCACCGATGCCCATGTCTTGAAATCAGCCGATGAATTTGGAAAATATAGTGCCATGGCCCACTGCTTAGTGTTATGCTAGGTGTTCTAGGGTTGACTTCTCATCCTCTGAATAAGAGCTACTGAGTTGGGCTTCCCCTTTGAGACCAGGTCTAGAGTGTACAACGAGGAACAGTGCATAAAAACTCGGGTCAACCAACCTTGTACGTATATTACCTGAATTACAACTTAGAACAGAATACAGTATTAATGTTAAACACCGAACAGATAAGAGGACACAATAGGACTGGTGGACTCTGGTCCGGGCTGCTGTGGTCTTGGGCTGCTCACAGGTGTCGTCCGGGCGTGGGAGGAATCTTGTCAGGTGTGCCCTCTCGCAGGAGGCACGATACTACTGCCAGGGGCTGGGAGTCCGGAGTGGGTTGCTGGGCGGTGTGAAGGGAGGCCCTTTCCTAGTGGGGCCTCGGTGGGGAAGGTGGCTCTCTAGACTGGGGCCGAACAGGGCAACCAGGCGGGCTTGCCTTCGCCTGCTCCTGAAGGAGGACCGCTTGCTGGTGGGGCTGGGGAGGTCACGCCCTGGAGTCCTGGGGGTGCCACTCGGTGCCTGGGGATTGCGGTCCTTCCGGCGTTGAGTCGCCGTCAGGAGCTGCCTGTGGCGTCCCTTCCCCGTGGAGTCCTACAGCGAGGGGCGTCGCCGGGGTGCTGGCTGCAGGGCATGGACTCCCAGGCTTACGACAGGGCCTCACCAGGTCTCCTCCAGCTGCAACTCCGCCTGGGAACTGCTCCTGTGGGGAGAGAGAGAGAGAGAGAGAGAGAAGGGTGTCCCTCTCAGCCTCTGGGTGTGTGGGGAGGCAAGTAAGGGATGTCCTCTGTGGGGGTAGTCGCAAGGGCAGTGGACAAGGGACATACGGTGGCCGATCCCTCCCCGACATGGACAGTGGCTGTCCTCGCACTTCCACGTTCCCCTGAGACAGCACGTACGGTGGCCGTCCCTTTCCTGGTGTGGACAGTGGCCGTCACTGCGGTCCTGCTCCCGGAAGAGGTGGCAGATGAAGGACGGATTTTGGTCGATCCTTCCCTGGTGCTGACGGTGGCCGTCACTGCGGTTCTGCCCTTCACTGGAGCCACAGCAGGGAGATGTACAGTGGCCGATCTCTCCCTGGTGCAGACAGTGGCTGTCCCTTCCCCGGTGCGGACAGTGGCCGTCACCACGATCCTGCAGGGGGTAACAGCTGAAGAGCGTACGGTGGCCGTCTCTTCCCCGACGCGGACGATGACCATCATCGCGGTGCTGTCTGGGACTGTATTTCTACAAGCCCCACCCCGATCCTGGCGAGTGCTGGCCCGGCTGGAGAGTAGTCTGCCGGGGCTGCATTCCTCTGGTTGGCTCTGTTGAGGGGAAGATGGGCGCAAGGTAGTGGGGGACATAGGCCCACCTAGCTCGGAGCCTTTGCGTGCCCTATGCGCCTCCCTGTGGTCTCCTCCTGGGGTGGGTGTTGCGACACACTGTCCGTGGTTCCTCCATGAGGTGGGTGTTGTGCCACCCCTCCCGTGGTCTCCCGTCAGGGTGGGTATTTCACTTAGCTTATGTAAGCAACAGTGAAACAGCATGCTAAGAACAGTGATCCAATTGCATTACCAATGTGGAGGCGATGAGTGCAGGTGTTTCAATGTGGCTGTAGAGATAGCCTTTCCATATTATAGAGCTCAGTGGTATGCATTCTGTACCTTTTACAACAATAAACCTTTCAATTCAATTCTATGTTGACTTAAATTTAATGTTGAGTAAATATTGGCATTCATCATTACATTTCATCCAGTCTAGGAGACCATTCCAAAACCAGGATGAGGATGGACGTTCAGGGTAAAGCAAGCCAAGACATGTCTTCGCTACAAATACAGGGAGTCAAGTTCTATATTCACGATCTGCCTAGCTGGACGTAGAGGAGTTCAAGATGATTGACTGTGGAATAAGGAAGAAGTTTAGAACAATATTGGAAACTGTCCTGTGCTGTGCACACATCACTTGAGTGGGCAAAATGTTGAATACCAGTTGTTACACCACGTACTCAGAGCTCAACTTCTTGCTCCCTGAGTATGAGGGCCTGATTTGGATTCACCAACCCATGGTCCTCCCCAGTCATCTTAGTTAAGAAGAAAGACGGCACGCTACACTTGTGTGTGGACTACAGAAAACTCAATGTGATGACCAAGGACGCCACTCCCCTGCCCAGAATTGACGACTTTCTCTACGGAGCCTCATGGTTTTCCACCCTAGACCTACAATCGGGCTACTGGCAAGTTCCCGTGCATCCTGAGGACAGAGGCAAGACCACCTTCTCCACCAGCAACGGGAAGCACTATGAATTCAACATCCTCCCGTTTGGACTCTGCAAAGCCCCAGCCACCTTCTCCAGCCTGATGGAGACCGTCCTCAAATGCCTTACCTGGGAAATCTGCCTGGCCTACCTAGACAATGTAATCATCTTCAGCCAAATATAAGCAGACCACCTCCATCACCTCAGGCAAGTTTTCCAACGCATCCGCCAGGCAGGGCTCAAACTCAAACCCTCTAAGTGCATCATGGTGGCACGCTCCGTGGCTTTCCTAGAACATGTCATCTCAAAGGAAGGCATCGTACCTGACCCCAACAAACTGTGAGCCATCGCAGATCTCCCTCTACCACAAGTCGTCCATGGAATACGCGCCTTCCTAGGACTCACCTCATACTACCGGCACTTCGTGCAAGGATTTGCCAACATCGCCAAACCCGTCTACGACATAACAAGGAAGGGCGAGCGTTTCACCTGGACAGACAATCGTATCACCGCCTGTAACACCCTGAAAAGCAAACTCATCACCGCCCCGATCGTTGCTTTCCCTGACTACACCTTACCTTTTCGGTTATACACTGATGTATCCCAACTGGCAATCGGTGCCGTCCTCGCACAGGTACAAGAGGGGCATGAACATATAGCCTGCACCAGCTGCACTCTCACTCAGGCTGAGAAGAATTACGCCGCCACAAAATGAGAATGCCTGGGCATCATATGGGTGCTAAAACACTTCCAGACCTACACTCGGGGACACAGGTCACTATCATCACCAACCACCACTCTCCAATGGCTGCACCAGTCAACCACCCACAACACCCAACTCATCTGTTGGAGAGAAACCCTGGAGGAATTCAAGTATGAAATCTCATATTACTCTGGAAAAGTACACACCAACGCCAACGCCTTGTCCAGACTACCAATCACTCTCCACGCCTAATCCAACCTGCTCGACCAGTGGTGCATCAAAGTTCGCCCCCCCATGTATACCACCACACACCTTCACCAAACTACACCAGCAGGGTGACCATCTATTCACCCAGACAGACCACATAGTGCTTAACCCTAATACCACCCTCGTCACCATGACCCACTTGCCCTCCAACAATGGCATTCACCTGGGCACAAAGTAACTGCTGCAAGTCTTCAATGACATCTGTTGGACACCCAGCCCCTCCAACTTAGCCCAACAAGTTGTCCAAGCCTGTCGAGCCTACAATCTGGCCAAAGACATCACCTGCACCGCCGGCCCATCGAGGAAAATCACAGCTCACAAACCTTGGCAACTACTATCAGTGGACATGGTTGGACCTCTCCCACCTAAGTCCGGTTATAAATATACCATCACGTTCGTGGATACCTATTCCAAATTCCTCATCGTCCGTCCCACCAAGGAACATTATGCCCTAACAATAGCCGATGCCCATGTCCGTCACATCTTCCCCTACTTCGGTATCCCACAAGCCCTGCACTCAGACAATGCCCCGTAATTCACTGGCAAAATATGGGATGAACTAGCCGCCATGTTCAGCTACAAAATCTCGCACTCCTTTCCCTATTGGCCCCAGGGGAACACAGTGTGCAAGAGAAGCCGTCGCACCCTCTTCAACCAGGTGTAGGCTAGAATGGAGGAAACTAAATATGAAGGCTGGTCAGCATACGTCAAAATCGTGCAATGGGGCATGAACACCTGCCCGCAACAGGATGGCATCTCCCCACACGAAAGGGTATTCAGAGACCCTCCCCTTCTGCTGCCACTGCGAAAACACCTCCAACCTCCCTCCACATCTCCAACAACAGACCCCCTCCACCACCTCAAAAGATGATTGCACCATCTGCAGAAACACCAAAATCTACAACCCGACATCACCGCCGCCAGCCCCTACAAGCCAGGGGACATAGTCGTAGTTGCTAAACTCCCTACCAATGGCAAGATCTCACATCGCTTCACGGGACCATACACCATCACCTGCATCCCCAATCCCTACCAAGTCACCATCAAGTATCACGATACCCATCGCACATACAGCAGCCGACATGTGTGCCCATTCAAACAACCGCCACCCCCACAACCCTCATCCCGCCACGCCACCTCACCACCAGCTGCTGCCCTGGTCCTTGCCTCTGACTCATACAACTTTTACTTTTCACCCTACCCTACCTTATCCCCTCCCTCACCCACTTCCCCCCCCTCCTCACCCCCCTCCTCCCTCCTCACCCTCAACGACCTCACCTTAGGATTCACCTCCGGCTCTCACACCACCACCACCAGCCCAGCCGTGCAGCCCTACTACTCCACCAAACCTCTCACCACTACCCCACCAACGCACACCTCCCATTGCTACCCGCACACCAACCAAATCGTCGCCTTCACCTCCTCCACGCCCCTCACCCACCCACACTGAAATACAGGAGTTAGGGGTTGAGGCCGCAGACGACGTGACGGCCAGTGCAAATGGCACCAACACTCCCAACTCCCCCAGTCCCCCAGTACCACCGGGGGGCCGCCGCTGACACTGAGTGGCTGGGAACAGGAACGGCACACCTGTATCTCTTCCCGGCGCCCCTCTTGCTCCCAGGTGGTGCCCCGGAAAGGTAGCAGTCACCGGCGCCTAGTCTCCGGCCGAAATTCCACTCGCCAGGTAAGGGGTGGAGTTTACAACTCCACGCAATGCCGCGGTATTGGCCACAGTCATACCGGGTACGGGGCAGAGCTGGCCACAGTCCGTTCCCCAGTTGCACCCCCGCTACAGGGCCGCGGCACGGACTCGTCTCGATCAGGCAGGACAGGCCATAAGTCGTCCGACTCCTGTAGTCGCTCCCCCCAGAGTAGCGCCGCAGTACCGGCCATAAGCCGTACTGGGTACAAGGCAGGATTGGCAACAGTCTGTCCCTCTGCTACCAGTCCTCTCAGCTCCCCGGTACGGGCCATTAGCCGCACTGAAGCTGTTGTCCCCTGTGCCACCACGACATCGGCCATTAGTCACGTCAGGCCTGAGGTAGAGCAGGCCACTAGCCGCACTGAAACTGATGTCCCCTGTGCCGCCACGACGTCGGCTATTAGTTACATCAGGCCAGAGGTAGAGCAGGCTACTAGCCGCACTGAAGCTGATGTCCCCTGTGCTACCATGACGTCAGGCATTAGTCACATCAGGCCGGATGTAGAGCAGGCCACAGTCCGCTTCTCTCCCACAGGAGGACCTGCAGCCAGAGAAGACCCCTCCTCCGAGCCATGGTAAGGCCTCACCTGAGGCCTTGGTTCCCTGCAACTCTACCAGGGTGAACAGCAGCCGAAGCCGAGCCTCGGCAGACCCTGCAGCCAACGTCGGGCCCTGTCTACTACTCTCCCGGCTCAAGGTCCCCGTGTGACGACCCTGTCGGCGACGCCGCCCTCCAGCCGTTCCCACAGTCCAGCCACCCCGGGTTCCAGTACCCTGGGTCCTCAGTTGCCCCGGGAGTTGCCCCGAACACCGGGGCGCAACTTACCTGTGGGCGAGGCCTCCCTGAGTCTCTCCCAGACTCGACGTCAGGCCCGTCTCCTGGCTCTCTTTGGGCCAAGCCCCTAGTCCCACGACTACGTGTGGGGCCCTGTCCAGGAGCACGTCACTGCCCTTCCTCCGGACGGAGGAATCAACCTAGGGCCCACCAGTGGTAGTGAAGCGAGTGGACTTTACCTATGTGTCTGCTTTTTAGACCCAGATATATGTGTGTGCATTAGCTTATATCATGTGAGTGATTTCCTATAGTGTATTCTCGTGATAAGTGACCAGGAGCCCAGAGTATAAGATTGGACGAGCCTAATAGCTAACCTTGACCTAACTTATATCCCGAGGGGAGTCCCGCGCATCCCCCCAGTGAACGAAAAACCACGGTGACCAATTGAACAACAATATTGTGCCGATTGTGCCATTCCCTTGTTTATTGAAACTCTCCCTCCCCAGCGCACAGGCACGCGAGTGAAACACCTCAGTGGTTAACAGAAGGAATAGATATTATTCCCATCGTGCCTTCCCCTTGTGCGTTAAACCTCCACTCACCCCAGTGTCTGGGCACATTAGTTAGGGTATGTCTGGGCATCTCCAAATGTCCCGCTAGAATACCGCAGTCCCCCTCTTCAGTGATCACTGCGCGGTTGACTACCTGAGATAGACTTCCGGCCGACAGGTGTCTATGACACAGGTGTTAACATAACTTATATACCAGTGCCGTCCAGTGCTATACGAGCTTGGGAAATTGTAGTAAATTCATCCCTGTGTCCTGAATCATAAGTGTATTTTATGTGCCATAAGCGCTGGGTAAATAATACCATACTTCTACCAGCCAGTATAGTGACAGACTTCCAGTGTTAAGTTGTTAACCCATCCCCAGCCAACCCAGCCTGTAATGTATTTGTTGCTGTGCTATTGTCTCTGGGAAGATATCTGTAATACAAGTGTGTAACAGTCACTGCCTTGTTTTTGTGTCCAGTCCTATTCCTTACAGTTACTGACCCGGTCTAGAATAGGGACCCGCTGTAGCCTATGCATTTGAGGGTGAGAAACCGACCCACAAATACGTAGCATAATACACACCACCACCCCGACGTCCCCTCACGAACCCCACACCCCACCACCAGCACCCTCAGCACGCCCAGCCACCACACCATGCCACCGGTCACCACCAACACCAGTTCTCACCACCACAACAACCAGATCCGGCCGCCTCTCATGCCCACCACCCAGATATGCCACCACACCCCTGACATCACCCACACCACCAAAAACACCCACTCCCGCCACCCACACACCAAACACAACCCCTATCACCTTCCCCCATACACCAAGCACAGTGGAAAATTCCCCTCCCTCAAGTCCCCAGGGAGAGGATTTGCAGCACCACGACGCAGGCCACCATCTGTGTTGGGTACGAGGCAGAGGAAGCCATCATCCACTCCTCAGCTGCACTCTTCTGTAGGACCGCGACACAGGCCACCGTCCATGTCGGGCAAGAGGCAGAGCAGGCCACCATCCGCTCCTCAACTACAGGAACAGCACCACGACACAGGCCACCGTCCGTGTCGGGTACGAGGCAGAGCAAGTCACCGTCCTCTCCCCAGCTGTTACCTGTAGCGGCACCGTGGTACCCGCCACCGTCCATACCGAGCAGGGAGGATTGACCACCGTCCGTCCTCCAGCCGCCCCTCTACAGGGCGCAGGACCGCAACACTGGCCACTGTCTGTGTCAGGCAGGGTGAACAGGCCACCGTCCATTCACCTTCTGTAGTCCCTGTTGCTAGAGGAACTGCCATGTCAACCACAGTCCGCACTGGGAGGGCAGAGCAGGCCACCGTCTGCTCTCTGTCCTCTACTCCTAGGACATGCCCTAAGGAGGACATCCCTGGCTCGGNTCTCCTCATCACAACACCAATACACTCCAGTCCCATCCTACCTCTCAACTCTTCCATCGTAAACCCAGCCCCCCCAGGCCTTGCACGCAGGGACGCACTGCACATCCACCTAATCATTGTCATTTCTGTACGTTTAAACCTGCGAATATCCTCTTCCTTTACTGCCCAGGTCTCACTACCAAACAGCATCACACTCCTAACACATGCTGCATACAAAGACCCCTTAGCACGTAAGGAGAGTCCTCTCAATGTCAGGAGAGGCAACAGCTCCCTGAACTTCTTCCAACCACTTCTCACCCTAGCAACCGAGCTAACTCCAGCCCCACCTCCGGCACATAACATGTCTCCCAAATAACGAAACTCCTCCACACACTCAAGAGACTCACCTGCAAGTTCAACCCTCTCACGCCTAACAATCTCCACCTGCCCTCCCCGACACGCCGCACACATGAAATCAGCATCATCTCGCAGTCTACCTCTAATACCACTACATCTCTTGTGCACCCACTTATCACAAACACTACACAAGATGGAATTGCTTCCCACACCCTTGTGGCAAACTGCACATGGCCACTCTCCCTCTTTTCTGATTATGCCGCCACCAACCCTAGATATCATCACTTTTGTTTTATCTGCATTCACCCTCAAGCCCTTGTGCCCCAAACCATCTCTCCACTTCTTAAATTTTTCCTCCGCCTGCTTTTCATTCTCTGCAATCAACACCAAATCATCAGCATACAACATCTCCCATGGGAGTCCATCTCTGAAGTCACGTGAGAGGGCTTCAAGCACCATGATAAACAACAAGGGACTCAAAACTGACCCCTGATGCACACCAACATTCACGGAAAACTCATCACTCAAAGCTCCATTCACTCTTACCTGGGTGCGAGCACCCATGTACATGGCCATAACCACCCTAACCAGCCACTCTTCCAACCCTAGCTTTCTCATTGCCCACTTCACCACCTCTCTAGGGACTCTGTCAAAGGCCTTTTCCAAATCAACAAAAACAAAATACAATTCCCTTTTCTTTCCAATATATTTTTCCTGAAGCTGTCAAACAATGAATATGGCATCAGTGGTCCCCCTGCCTGGCATAAACCCAAACTGCATCTCATAGATATTCACTCTTTCTCTAATCATACCTTCTAGAACTCTCTCCATTACTTTCATTATCTGATCTAAGAGCTTTATACCTCTGTAATTTCCCCTTTCCAGGGCATCACCCTTTCCCTTGTACACATTTATAATTACACTCCTCAGCCAATCATCTGGGACAACACACTCATATATAATCCTATTTATCAGGTCAGTGACTAAACTCACCCCAGTATCTCCTGAGGCCTTCAACATTTTGGCAGTCAACCCAGACACACCTGCCGCCTTCGCCACCCGCATCCTGCCTATTGCCTGACTCACAGTAGCAGCATCAATCAAAAGCCAAGGGCCAAACACTGGATCAGTGGGCTCCAAACCTTCCCTATCCTAGTCAAACTCCTCATTCAACAATCGGCTATAATGCTCTCTCCATTCATCTTTAATATCCTCACTGCTCACCACCACCCTTCCATCATCATTCTTCACACACTGCTCACCTACAATGTCCCGATTATCCCTCTGCACCAGATTTGCCACCCTAAAAATCATGTTTTTCCTTTCTCCATGATTTAGATTATCAAGTAAAAGTCTCTGTGACTCAGACTTCGCCCTGTATGCCTCTCTTCTAGCCCTGCGCTTGGCAGCCAAGTACTCCTCCCTTTTACCACCATTCTTCCATTCCCGGAAAAGCCTTCTTTTCTCCTTAACTGCAACTTCTACACCCTCATCCCACCACCAAGTTACTTTCTGTCTTGGTGGGCCTCTTGTCCAACCGCATATTGTATCGGTAACTCTCAAGAGGTTGTTCTTAAGGGCTCTATACTGTTCATTAACTCCTCTATCTACAGCTTCCTGTTCAGCCACCACTCTCCTCATCTCACTATAAAAGGCATCCCTTACTGATTGGTTTCCCAGCTTCCATATTTTCCTCCTAGGTACATATGTCCTCCTTCTCATCACTCGATCCTTAAGCACCATGTCACAAATCAACAGTATTTTTTTTTAATGACTCAGCAATATTTATAAATACTTTTTGTGTCATTTGTATGTATATATCAGTCTTTTGTACCCACCTCAAATTAATAAACTAGCAATCTTGCCCTTGACAGAGAGCACTCATGTTAAGCCCAGATTT
The DNA here is from genome assembly GCA_018397915.1 of Birgus latro. Taxonomy (NCBI): domain Eukaryota; kingdom Metazoa; phylum Arthropoda; class Malacostraca; order Decapoda; family Coenobitidae; genus Birgus; species Birgus latro. Next base: position 6,602 of record JAGKTI010015268.1, on the reverse strand, counting down.
TGTATTAAAAGTTGAATTGAAGATCATATGTTGCCTAATGTTCTCAGAAAATGACGTGTGGTATGTGATGATTAAATATACAGTATTTTGCAATTAAAAGTGTCATTGCAGTGTTTATTTATTTATTTTATTCTATGCCGCCCCACAGAGGAGCATAGGAGCCCGGGGCTAGGCAAGTTGGTCCTGACATTTAAGATGAGAGTGGCCAGTCTCACTCATCCCTGAATGGCATTACGTGAGCAATAAACCCCAACCACCCCTTGGATATAACCCTTCACCGGCTCAATCCGATTGGAGCGCCGTAATTACCCACCAGGCGCCATATTTTGGTTATATGGTTACCACCCAGCGTAGCAAATGGTTTCCTGGTGTACAGGAAACCATTTGGCTTGTCACTCTGTGTAGAGTCACCCACAGGCAGAAGGATGAGGAAAGAATGAAGGCAAGAAAGACAGAAGAGGGAGTGTAAAGTTACCCGTAGGCAGAAGGACAAGGAAAGAATTTGTTAAATTCCTGTGTTGATTTGGTAATTGATTGTCAGTTCAGTAATTTGTCACACCCCTAGATTACTCAGTGACAGCCTTTGGCTTAAGAGTTAAAAAACAAACTCCATGAACACAGTGCAGCCTGGAGTATCTCCCTCATCAGAATAAAATTGAGTGGCAGTAGCTAAACGTACAGTACTTATGCATCCTGTGTCGGTGAAACCATCAACTTTCAGGTTCTTATTTGTTGTCACAACCCACTGCATCAGTTAGAGAAAGTGCACAACAATACTGTATGTAAATGATTCCTCAAATTGATTTCCATTCCGTGCTTTTCAGATATTTGTGCATTGAAAGATATGAAGCTCTCCAATATACAGTATTCTGTAAATAATTCATTGAATTACTGTGGTCTCTCAGAATAATTATCAAAATTGATTGAGTTAAATTTTTAAAAATTGTCAACAGATTTTACAACTGTTTGAAACTTCATATATCCCATTTCTCTTCCTTGCTTTTCAGGTATGGATACTGTGAAAGATAGCATGGAGTACAGATATGTAAGACTAGTGCGGCTGTTAGTGGTCAAGCTTGGCAGCAGTATGAAGCTCCATGTTCGGCTCCGAGTTTGGGTTGCTCTTGCTGCCACCTATGTTATTGTCATGGGCCTTGTGCTCTTGCTGCAGATTCCTTTAAGGTCGAACACATGTAAGTTTTAAAGTAGCTACCTCAGGTTGTTTATGTTCCCATGGAGTTTTAAGACCAAAGATAGATTTTAAACATAATTATTCTTATTGTTACTGAAAGTGACTGGGAATGGCTGGGGGAAGGGGGGAGGTGAGAAGAGAAGGAGAAATCAGTAGGATGGAAGTAGTGGAAGCAGTGAAAAAAGTCAAACTGGGGAAAGCCCCTGGAATTGATGGAGTGTGTGGTGAAATGCTGAAGCATGGGGGGGAAGATATACGGTATGGTAGTAGAATGGATATGGATGGTGTGCAGATTTGTCTGGGAGGAAGGTAGAGTCCTGGAGGATTGGAAAGCGTGTATAATTATTCCCCTGTACAAAGGAAAAAGGGAAAAAAAGTGTGGTAATCATAGGAGCATTTATCTTCTTAGTGTAATAGGAAAGTGTATGGTACAGTAGGATATTTTTGACAGAGTTAGGGAAATAACAGAGGAACTAGTTGGTGAAGAACAGAGAGGTTTTAGGAAGGGAAGTGGTTGTGTAGATCAGATATTCATTTTTAGGTCTTTAGTGGAAAAAATTTCTGGAGAAGGGAGAGAAGTTGTATGCAGCCTTCTTGGATTTGGGGAAAGCATATGACATGGTGGATAGACAAGGAACGTGGAAAATATTAACCCGATCGCTGCTGTGTACATCATATGAAGAATAGTGTGCAAGTGCTATGTACATCATATGATCAAGTATTTATTTATTTTTTTTTAAGGCGCGCTACATTTTTCACCCAAATGTCCATAAATAGCATACCACGGTCAAAGTAAGATAAATAATGAACTCATATTTGGTTTTCCTATTCTTTTCCATATGCTTTTTCATTAATAAGAGCAAAAATTGTTTTTGAGGAAAAAAAATTCCCGTTTTTTTGTGCATGGGGGGGATCGATCACGAAACCTAATGCCACAGTTGACAGGTAAGAATATATGAAGTAAATGGGAAGTTGCTGCATACCGTGAAGAGTATGTATGAAGGGGCGAAGGCTGCAGTATATGTGGATAGTGGATTGCGGGATTTTTTCTGTTTGAATGTTGGATTAAAATGGGGATGTGTCATGTCTCCATGGTTGTTCAGTCTGTGTATGTATGGGGTTATAAAAGAGGTACAAGGTAGGGCAGTGGATGTTGGAGCGGCTTTAATGAGAAAGTTCGATATTTGGAAACTCTCTGTACTGTTGTTTGCAGATGATGCTGTAAAGTAAAGATGAAGAGGAACTGCAAGGCATGATGAGTGAGTTTGGAAGATATGTAAGAAATGGAATCTAAATGTGAATGTAGGGAAGAGTAAAGTTATGGTCTTTGAGAGAAATGAAGTTACTGGATGTACAGTGATGGTGGATGATGAGGAAATGGAAAATGTGAGTGCATGCAAGTACTTGGGTAGTGTGATAAGTAAGGATAAAAGTTTGGAGGGTGAAGTGCTTGAAAGGTACAACAAGGAAGTGAGATTGCTGGTTCTTTGAAAGCAGTGCTAAGGGAAGTGAGCATGGAAGTAAAAAAGTTTCTGCATGACAGTACAGTATTTCGATACCAACTCTAACGTATGGAAGTGAGAGCAGTCATGAGTGAGAGCAGTTGGAATGAGTTGTTTTGGAGGAGCATATGGAGTGACTTAGAGAGACAGACCGGCAGATGAGGAAGTAAAGGAGCCGTGTGTTATGGATGTGGATGTGATTGAAAGCGTAAGGAGAAATACATTGAGGTGGTTTGGCTATATGGAGAAGATGGAGAGTGAGAGACTAACGAGGAAAGAGTATGTGATTGAGGTGGAGGAAGGGAGAGGGAGGGGGAGGCCAAGGATGAGATGGAGGGATGGAGTGAAGAGGTACCGTTTGAGAGAGAGGGGTGTGAGCTGGGAGCAGGACAGTGAAATGGCGGGGGACAGGGCAACATGGAGGCAGTTTGTTTGTGGCGACCCCTTACCGGATTAAGGCATCTGGCAATAGATAGATAGATTGTCACTGAAATTTTTGGTGCTAGAGTGGGAAGCATATGTGGTGGCTGTGATATAACTGGACAGCTCTACTACGTGGCTTTACTAGTGTCCCTCAGCTTCCTCCTTATCCTCTGAATCGAGGACAGTGGACAGCAGGATCATTGGTGTTCATATCCAGGTGTCCTTAGGGCTACAAACGCAACTGAAATATTTTAGTAAGTGAGGTTTTATTTTTATTATTATTATTATTTTTTTCCCAAAATCATCATTGTAGATTTTGCATGTATTTCTCTCTCTCTCTCTCTCTCTCTCTCTCTTTTCTTCTTTTTTTTTCTTTCTTTCTTTCTTTTTTTTCTTTCTTTTCTTCTTTCCTTCTTTTTNGTGTCCTTAGGGCTACAAACGCAACTGAAATATTTTAGTAAGTGAGGTTTTATTTTTATTATTATTATTATTTTTTTCCCAAAATCATCATTGTAGATTTTGCATGTATTTCTCTCTCTCTCTCTCTCTCTCTCTCTCTCTCTCTCTGTGCTTGTTTGACTGTCTTTACAGCTTTTGCAAGTATGTACAGGTATACAGTATATCTTTGCTGGCCCTCGAGACCTTAACTAAATTAAGAATTGGCCCTTGAAACGTTTTGAGTTTGACACCCCTGCTGGGCAGCTTAGTGACTGGGAAAGCATTGTCATTTCTTTGGCCTCATTTGTACTGCCATTATATTTCATCCTAAATTGTTCACATCCAGAGTTATGTAAGATAGGCATATGTGAAGCTACAGAATGTGGTGAAATTTTTCATACCTATCTAATGGAGCCAGGGTTCCATGGGCTTGAATGATGAGTGAATGGAACCGTGGCCCATTGAATTGGGCAGACTTGGGCTGTCTGAACATTGCTATTCCTCACCCTGCCCTAGGATGGAAAGGGAGGTCCGGATGATGATGACTTAAAGTATTGTACTATATGTATTGTTAGGAATCATTCACCATTCCTCTCTGTGTAATACATCATTAGAACATGCGTAGTTACAGTGAGTCCTTGATAAACGAAAACCTGATACACAAATTTTCGATGTTACAAAAGTGAGGAATGTAGGACAAATTCCAGGATATGAAAGGTATCTGTCTCAATTATATGAAAAGCAAAGCAAAAGGAAATACGAAAAATTCAAAATGGGTGCGCTGCACAGCGTTGCATTCGCTTGCGGTGAGGCCATCACAACAATAACAAGACAATTCACCGTCAGGACAATTCCCTGTCATTTATTTACATATCAGTTAATTTAGCAAGTATATTAGTTTTCGAGTTATATGAGTTATAAAGCTGATGGTGGTTTATTCTTTTTATAATAAATGGTAGGTGGGGGTGCTCACCATCCACTCACTCGTGTAGTGCTGCTCTTGGGTGTCTGCCCATTCCTCTCCTCCATCCCTCTTTCCTTCAATGCTCTTCCGTCTTTCTTTCCTTCATTCTTTCCGTGTCCTTCTGCCTACGGGTGACTTTACACTCCCTCTGCTGTCTTTCTTTCCTTCATTCTTTCCTTGTCCTTCTGCCTACGGGTGACTTTACACTCCCTCTGCTGTCTTTCTTTCCTTCATTCTTTCCTTGTCCTTCTGCCTGTGGGTGACCCTACACTGAGTGACAAGCCAAATGGTTTCCTGTACACCAGGTAACCATTTACTACACTGGGTGGTAACCATATAACCAAATTTTGGCACCTGTTGGTTTAGTGGGTAATTACGGCGCTTCATTTGGATTGAGCCGGTGAAGGTTTATACCCAAGGGATGGTTGGGGTTTATTGCTCATGTAATGCCACTAGTGAGGCTGGTCACTCTCATCTTAAATGTCAGGACCAACTTGCCTAACCTTGGGCTCCTACTCTCCTCTGTGGAGCGACATAGGATTGGATAATGGATGGATGTAAAATATGGCATCAAATAGTCGGTATTAACAGAAAAAAATATAAATACAGTACTGTATATCGAAACGTGAATCAGGTGTCGTATGCCCTGCTTGCCATTGTCTAGGCAACTCAACTGTTACCAGTGACCTGGCCAGTAAAGACATGTTGCACCACAGTATGAAATTCAAGGTCAGAGTGATTCTCCAATCGATGACAACGTGGAGGACAACGTTTATATAGCGTTAGAGGAAGAAACAGTCAGAAATGATGATCAGGTAATGTCGCCAAAAAAGGTGCGGTATGTTGATGTGTTTGGTGAGTGAAACAATGCTTATACTGCCTATATTACTGTGTGAAAACTAATATACTCTTGTACTACATGTAAATTCGTACCAAATAAATAAATAAATAACTATTATAAGTGGCTTGGAATAGTTACCCCTTCATAGACCACGTTTTCTTAGGAGCCAAGGCCCATAGAAAACACAACCATTTAAGGGTATTCTTACCTGTAGCAGCATTTTAAAGGTCAGGTGAGCGATTTCTCTATGAATTTTCGATGTTTCTCATAAAAAGCAGAGGTTTTAGCCAAAAAATAAATAAATAAATAGAAATTTAAAAATCTGCCAGGATTGGGGGAGGTAATTGGTTAAGAATTTGCCGGGACGGGATGGGACGGGTTAACATAAGGCTATATATGAAACATTGGCATTATATATATGCCTAATAACCTCGAGTGAACAGTCAACATACTCTAAAATTGTACGAATAATCTTCATATTACGTCTACATTCTCAGGTAATCAATCAGTCTCAACCTTCTGCATGCAAAAATTGCAATAAAAATTACTGAAGACAGCTATGGGAGATGCCAGATTATAATTCAAAGTTCACTACAGCAAGGCAGAAACAAGTTAATTATTGACTACAAGTGCAAATTATATCCAAACCTATGCTATTCACTGAACATAGACCTTGATAGTTCCCAGTGAAATTAGTTATTATGGTAGTAATCAATTAATATTAAGTATACAGTAATCCCTCCAATATCCGATGTAATAGAGCCAAAGGCATGTCCGAATATTGGTTTTGTCCGGATATTGGTCCTGAAGCTCCAGCAATAGTTTTTCATGACCCTAACCTAACCTAACCTAAATTGGAAAACTACCTTCCTACCTCCTTAGTGGACATGTATAGCACTTATTTAGGTCCCTTTTCACATAAATAATGCACACATAGCATGAATTTATTGAATTTTAACCAAAAAATGATGATTTAGAGGTGAGTCATAGGTGCTCAGAACTTGCCAGCATAGTATAAGTAAGTATCTGACATGGAAATCATCTTTTCTCACATTTTGTGCACTAAATTATTGGATACAAAGCATCAAATACAGTAAATGATGTAAATTGCTACCAGAAAAATGGTTCGGTTAGGTTAGGTTAGGTTATGACCGAATATGAAATTCACAACTTTCCACCTTTTTCCTAGCTGGTGCACTTAAGAACCATGCATGAAAAAATTAAATTGCAAGCAGGAAATTA
>JAGKTI010015266.1:0-20002 GCA_018397915.1 Birgus latro | reverse complement strand
CTCTCTCTCTCTCTCTCTCTCTCTCTCTCTCTCTCTCTCTCTCTCTCCTCAAGGATACAGTTAATCCCTCCTGTGATAGATGAGTCCCAGGAGAGAACACCTGCCATCCCTACCCGAAATCTGTCACTTCACCATCCCCCTTCGCTCACTCTGTCATATGCGTATTCTGCCTTTCCGTCATAAATTAAAATAAAGAATGAAAGTTAGCGAATGAACAGACAAATAAGTAAATAAAATAAAGGAATGAGGTGGTGAAAATATCTTTACTACTATAAAATATAATGTTCGTGACTTGAACACACCCCTATCATACATAACATATTCATGTGTATATCCACACATATGCACTAATTTTTCACGCTCTACATCAGCCTCGTATATTATCACGAAAAAAAAAAAATCCTCCCCCCCTTCTGTATACGGTCTCTGCCACCAGACGGCACCACTGTACAGTGGTATTGGCTTATCTGTTTATTTTAGCTATCCCTCAAAACACCATCATCTGTCCTAGTTTTCTCTGAAGAAAGCAACCATATAGATGCCATATGCCAAAACCCTCGTCATCTTGTAAGTATAATTATGTAATAATCATATACTTTAGTGGCTGCACAAGTATGAGACGAATACCTTGATGCACATTTTATGCTGTTTTGCTACAGCGAGATTTATGGACAGAAATCCGTAATCACAGGTTTTTTCCCACTCCAGCACCCGCGGTTTATGGGTTAATGCACTTGCACTCAGCATTGACAGAGGTGTGGAGGAGGATGTGAATTATTACCACCAATATTGAATGATGGAATATGTGCCCAGAACCATTAGAATAACTGTAATTAATGATATGAATAAAAGAGTTGGTCCAGGTCCCGCAAATGATGTAAAGGGTCTTGCTAATGTACCAGAGCAAACGAAAATTGAAGTCGACTGAAGAACTCGTGTGAAGAAAGAAAGTTCTTTATAAGTTATTCAAATTTTAGATGCAAAAATGAACACAAGTGAACACTGACAGAAGCTAGAAGGATTCTGGGATTGTAGAAAGAACGATGCATCACTTTTTCCTATTCAGAATCATTAGTTCAGTCTGCAGCAAAATTTTGAACCAGTGTATACAATTACCAGATCAGTATAAACTAATATTGAAACCATTTGCGTACCTGAAATCCGATATGATTCGTCTTTCGCTGTTCTTTATTCTTTAACTCCAGTCGAACAGGGCAGTGCTCCCAAGGATGAAAAGATGATGACAGGGAGAGCTGGAGCTCCCGTTTCATCAGCTCTCAGGACTAGTTCCTGACCATCCCCCTTTGCTGAACTTTTTCAGTGTCTCAGTAACACAGAGAGTAACCCAGCATGCTCTCCAATACAAGTTTCTCTGTCAACACCAAACTACAAGCACGCTACACACTACACTCCCTTTTCAGAATTCAAAGAAAATGGCGACAAATAACAGCCTCAGAGTCCCCAGGGGGGGGGACCATAAATGCCCTCACCATCCGCCTCCCTCCCGGTGACGACTCTAGGAGCTGCCTGGAACCACTATCTAACTCACTCCTTCATTTCTGTAACATTCGCTGCCTTTCCTCTAACTTTCGCTCTGTTGAATACCACCTCTTCTCCTCTAATCCCAACCTTCTCTTCCGCTCTCAGACTCAGCTGTCTGAGGCAACTGACAGCAAACCCTTTTCTGTATCCTCCTACTTTCTCTATACTCATTTCAAACCCAGTGGTGGCTGCTGCATATAGGTACGGAACGATCTATCTTGCTCTCGTGTTCCTGAACTTGATTCTTCTGAATTCTCTACTCTCTGGCTTCGGCTCTCCTATCATTCTCTGACTAAATGTATCTATCTGTTCTGTTTACTTATCTCGTAATTCTACTATCAAAAAATCTTTGACTATGTTACTTCTATGATGGAACACATTCTATCCATTTCTCCTTTCTCTGAAATCTCCATTCTAGGAGATTTCAATGTTCACCACCACCTTTGGCTCTTCTCTTCTTTCACTGATCCTCCTGGTGAACAAGCCTACATCTTTTGTATCCTTAACCCGTCGAGTCCCACCGACGTTGCACGTCGCTACTTTTTTTCTGTAGACAGACCCACAGACATGCATCATACGTCACTCAATGGCAAGGCCCATTGTGTGCACATTTTTCAAGATTCGCGGGTGGTTTTTGGTAGGCATATCTGGGAGACCTTCCTCTACCTGCTGTCGAGTGGGAATACTGCCTGGCCTCACATGACCCCCCTTCCTCCCTCTCCCCCCACACACTTGGCAATTCACCTGATAGCAGTTACCTGGCCAGTAAAGGTATGTTGCCCCACGAGGTCTCCAATGACGAAATTCACGGTGAAAGTGATTCCTGAGGTGGAGAACAAAGAAACAAAGAAGCTAGAGGTAGAAACAAACAGAAGTGATGAGGTGGTAATGTCGTAAGGAAGGTGCCATTTACTGGGGTTTTGGGTGAGTGAACAATGCTTATAAACGCCTATATTATTGTGTGAAAACCAATATAGACTTGTACTGCACATAAATTCGTACCAAATATATGAAATAAATACGTAATTTAAAGTGGCTTGAATTCGTTAACCCTTTCATAGTTTGTTTTCTTTAGCCAGGTACCCTGAAAAAGAAAGAAAACTTATGGTTGAGTGAAACATGTATCAACATTTTTAGCCTCAGGATCGCGATTTCTCTATGAATTTTCGATGTTTCTCACCAAATGCGAAGGTTTCAGCCAAAAAACAAAAAGTTGAAAATCGGTCGGGATCTGGGGGTACGCTGGGTAAAAATACAGTCGGGACTGGAAGGGTTAATGACCTAGAGCAGTTTATACAGCACCCTACACGTATCCCTGACCGCCTTGGAGAGAGTTCCAACATACTTGACCTCTTCCTAACAACTAATCCATCTGCTTACACTTTTAATCTTTTCTCTCCGTTGGGCTCCTCCGATCATAACCTTATTACCTTAACCTGTCCTATTGCTCTGGTATGGCCTGTGGACCCTTCAAAGAAACGCCGTCTGTGGCATTTTGGAAATGCAGATTGGGAGGCCCTCAGGCAGTATTTCTTTGATTTTCCTTGGAATGATTATTGTTTCCATGGCCGGGAGCCATCTGGGTGTGCCTTGCACATTGCGCAGGTTATCCTCTCGGGCATGGAAGCATATATTCCTTTCTCACATCCTCTGACTAATGCAAGAAACCCTTGGTTTAATCACGTCTGTTATAATGCTGTCCACAACAAGGGGAGGGCTTATAAAAGGTACCGGAGCCAACCCACCCCTGAATCACATCTTTTTTATTTTTCTGCCCGGAATCGTGCTAAGTCTGTTCTTCGCTCTGCTAAAAATAATTTCATCCGTGCTAAATGTTCTCAACTCTCCAACCCGAATTCTTCTCGCTCCTTCTGGCACCTTGCCAAAAACCTTTCTAACAACTTTACCTCATCATCCTTCCCTCCTCTTTTCTACTCTGATGGCTCTGTAGCTATTTCTTCTACTGATAAAGCATATCTCCTCGCTCAGACTTTCTCCTCCAATTCTACCTTAGATGTTTCCGGTGCTGTTCCTCCATCACTTCCCCCCTCTGATTTCCTCGTGACTGACATTAAAATTACTTCAGCTGTTGTATTTTCTGCCATCACTGGCCTCAATACTAACAAGGCATATGGGCCAGATGGAGTCTCTCCTGATGTCCTCAAAAACTGTGCTTTTTTGCTTGCACCCAGCCTGGGTAAACTCTTTCGCCATTGTCTATCAACTTGTACCTTTCCTTCTTGCTGGAAGTTTGCTCTCATTCAGCCAGTCCCAAAGAAGGGTGACCATTCCCAACCCTGTAACTATCGTCCATTTACTTTAACATCCTGTGTCTCAAAAGTTTTTGAATCAATTCTTAACAGAAAAAACTTTAAAGCATCTTTCCTGTCACAACCTCCTTTCTGATCGTCAGTATGGGTTCCGTCAGGGACGCTCCACTGGCGATCTTCTCACCTACCTTTCAGACTCCTGGTCATCCTCCCTTCGGGACTTTGGCGAAAGCTTTGCCATTGCACTTGGCATCTCAAAAGCTTTCGATCGAGTCTAGCATAAATCTTTAGTTTCCAAACTACCCTCCTACGGTTTTTATCTTTCTATCTGTGCCATCATCTCTAGCTTCCTTTCTGGTCCTTCTATAGCCGCTGTTGTAGACGGCCATCGTTCTTCTCCTAGGCCTATCAACAGTGGTGTTCCTCAGGGGTCTGTCCTTTCACCAACTCTCTTCCTTTTATTCATCAATGACCTTCTAAGCTGTACATCTAACCCTATCCACTCATATGCTGATGATTCCACCCTTCACCTTTCCATTCGGTTCCCGCAACGTCCATCTCAGCAGCTACTTCAACAAACAAGGGGTGAGGTTATGGCACACCTAATGTCTGACTTGGCTCGTATATCTTATTGGGGTAAAAATAATCTTGTTATTTTTAATGCATCAAAGACTCAGTTCTTACACTTATCAACGCGACAAAATCTTCCTCAGGATTACCCACTAATATTTAATGCCCATCTCAGTCCTGCATCATCCTTGAACATGCTTGGGGTTTCATTCTCTTGGAATTTATCTTGGGAAGAAAATATTACATCTCTTGTGAAATCTGCTTCCAAGAGATTAGGTGTGCTGTGCCGACTCCGAACTTTTTTTAATCCCTGCACAGTTGTTGACCTTGTACACGGGTTTTATTCGCCTCTGTATGAAGTACAACCCTGATGTGTGGGGAGGCTCTCCACTTGCAGCTCTTGTCAATAGGGTGGAGTCAAAGGCTTTTCGCCTTATTAACTCTCCTCCTCTTACTGATTCCCTTCAACCTTTGTGTCTTCGCCGCACTGTTGCATCTTTATCTCTCTTCTGTCGCTACTTCAATGGTCAGTGTTCCTCTGAACTGTCTGCTTGCATCCCTCCACTTCTACGACGGGCACGTAGTACCCGTCTAGCAACAAACTCTATCCCTTTTATATCCAAATCTTTAATGCAAGAGGTAACCGTTACTCCCAGTCTTTCATTTATGCAACTGGTCAACTCTGGAACTGTCTTCCTTTGTCTGAATTCCCTGCTTCCTATGATCTCCAGTCTTTCAAACGCAGTGTGTCCAGGCATCTCAAAATGAATGGATCTTGAATTTGGCTCTCTTTTGTACTGTTTTTTGTTTTTTCTTGGAAGGAACAGTATGCGGGCTCATTGCCTTTGGTTGCTTCTTCCTTGCATAAAAAAAAAAAAATCGCTTCGACCTCTTCAATAATCCAATTCATATAAGCACTGAACAACTGCTCAGACGCATCACACACCCTTGGATCACTCTCATAGTTATTCTAAACCCAGACACTCTTACAAATGCTGTGCCACTATCATATAACTTCATCACTTCATTTCGTTTCCGTAACCCCATCAGTACTGTGATGTTTATTTATTCACTTGTTCTTGTTGCCAGCAAGCAATTTTATTCAGCTCGACAGACTGGTCTAAAAGTAGAGAGGCAAATATAGCCTTCATTTACCTCTTCAGTACGAGAGGTATTTTGTACCAAGAAAAAAATCGCCAGACTGAGGCAAGAATGAACTAGGAAAGACGTCGCCGGATTTAAGGTGCAATACACAGAAAATCATCTTCCTGCCTTAAGTAGCAGTGGCCCCGTCCAGCTCTATAAAATATACAAATAATAACTCAGTGGCCACCTAGAACACTGTATCCGGCAGATGGAAAAGGTGGTGGCCGAGTCGTTAGAGAGGTGTTCTGCTGCCCGAATGGACACGAGATCGATTCCCGGCTGGGGTAGGGATTAGTGTAAGATTTTGAATTTCGTTCAGTCAGACTTAACTGATCTATCATTTGATTCACCGACATGTCGTACAAGCACCCCTCCCCCTTACCAATACAGCATACCTATATCATACAGTCCTCTCATGTATTCAATATGGATGGTGGCTGTTAGCGCCGAAGTGGTGACATGGGGAGGTATATGGTACGTAGAAAGACTGTTGGGCCTTATGGAACTGGTTGTTACTCCTATGCCAAAAGCTGGACGTATAAAATAATGTTGACGTACACTACAGAATACCAGTCTGTTCATTCTCACTCACCAGGAGCTGTGGTGTCTGTCATAACCTACTCATCACGACCTTTCCAGAAAGCTTATAGTTAACACTCAGCAGACGTATTACTTGATTCTTTGCACTCACTACAGTCATCTTGGCTTTAGGACAAAGGTACAGGCACTGCAGATTGTCACTTCACTGACCAAGTTTACTCATCCAGGTTTTCTTGCAGGTTTTACAAACAAAAATAGCTGTAGTCCCTCCTGTGTATTCAGTTACATCTGGTTGGCTGCCGTCATTCTTAGGAAGTAACACCATGGTAATGAAAGAAACCAGCAAGAATTACTCATTCAACACATTCATTACCTTCAGGCAGGGGATAAACACAGTTGTACAGCATATTTAGTGTAGACACAGACTGCCACAGTACACACAGTACACACGTCTTTTAAACACCGAGAAACTTTTCCCTGGTTATGGGGGAAAGTAATACTACATATTTCCTACATGTTATAACAGGCGACAAAAAGGGTGGTGAATGGGGCCTAGTTCTGGGGTGGGCGTAAGAAAATGAGGATGAGGCTCAGATGCCGTGTCTGTATGAGTGTGGATGTAATAATAACTGGGATATTTTTTTTTATTTACTGTGCACGACACGAGGCATAAACTTAATAGCCTGTTCCTTATGGCCCACCCGGCCCCCTACGTGCCTTACGCACCACTCTGACACTAATTTTCACCGTCCATATTGAATGCATTATAGGCTAGACTAATTTAGGACTGGTATAATGCTATTTGCTGGGGTGTTTCTGTGAAATTGGTGAAGTAAGTCTTACCTTTTAATTAGGCTGAGATAACTGAAGTGTGTTTTAAACGAAAATTGATATAACAAAACAGAAAGACAAGGTGAAAGGAATGTGGGAAGCTGTGCTTTGAGATGCAAGGGAAAAACGTCTGGGATGAATGATTGAGTAAGAGCTAAGGTTGGGATTGTAGTATTGTTGAGACGTGAGGGGTGAGACGGTGTTTGTGAAGGGGGAGGGGGGAGGAGGAGATGATATTGCAAGACTGATTCAGCGTAAGGTGAAAGTACTGTAACTAATGATAAATGCACGACATTCTTGTTGTTGTTATTGTTGTTGTTGTTCATCAAGCCCAGTCTGTCTAGCTCAGCAGACCCATCGACCAAAGGCAAGCGACCTCCCCTGGGGGGCCGTTCCATGCAGTCAACCGATGTTCCCTTGTGTGTTGACAGTGCATTGCTGAGGCAAGGCGTGGCTAAAAGTATGGAGGTTTGGTTCCCGGCTGGATGCCGCTTTTGCGTCTCTACACCTAGTTAACAGGGGCACTATAGCTGGCTGCACTACATACCGTGATCTGGTTATATGGCTAACACCCAGCACTGTAAATTGTTTTTTGAGTTACAGGACACCATTAGATTTTTCACTCAGCACAGAGCCACCTGAAGTGGAAGGAAGAGTTACAAAAAAGACAAGAAGGAAGGATGGAATAATCAGGAACTAGCACAAAGCCATAAATGGGCTATACTGGTATGGCACTAAGCCTGCCGTTGAAGTGGTTTTTGTGATGAAGCAGTTTAGTGATGAAACGGTTTAGCGTTAAAGCATAGGGAGAAGCAGAGGAAGGGTCAGTGTCAATGGGAGGTCCTTAAACTATCCATGCTATAAAACCAAATATATAACCTGATAGGAGTTGAGGGGAAATGAAGGTCGGAAGAAACAAGGAAATATCAAGAAGAGAGCTGAGGCAGAAGAGAAGGAGGGCACAGTAAGGAGAAAAAGACTGGAGACAAAAAGTCTTCTTTTAGTCGCCTCTTACGACATGCAGGGATACTGGTGAAGTGTTTTTTCTTCCCCTCCCCAGGAGATTAAAAACATAAGAAGAAAGAGGTAGGAAGAGAGGAGAGCAGATACAGAAACAGAATCATAAAGGTGAGGGAAGAAGTAAGCAATACTACATCAGATGAGTGGACGATGGCTGCCACCAGCTACCACCTGGATGACAGTGTACTCGTATGTAGAAGAAGCGATGAGAGAAGTATAAAGGAAAGGAAACGGATAAGAACTGTGTGTGTGTGTGTGGACGCGTTTCCAAACCACCCAGGAGGTAGCGTTGTGGCTCGTTTTTATTCAAGTGGTGTCCCTGCCCTGATCTGACCTGCCAGGAGGGGTCAGGTCAGGGCAGGCCTAGTCCACAGGGTGCAGGCAGTGTTGCCACTATTGCTACCCAACCCACTCTGACTTAACAAACCCAGCATTACAAAATTTAGCTGAAGCTGCTGAACTCAGACGGATGAAGTGACTTTACTGAAGTTCATTACCTTACCTTATAGTCGAGTTGCCGCCCTTATAATTCCTTTATGAGACCCTGCAGTGTTAACTATTGCGAACTTTTTTCACGGAAATGTGTTCTATATAGTTAGGAGCCAAATTAGCTTGGCTGCCACTTGTGAAACACTGAACATTTCTCAGAATTCAAGATGGCGGCCACCGCCATCTTGAATGTTCAACTTTTGATCTCGATGACATAAAGGGTCGTGTAATACCATTTTTTTTTGGAGGGGGGGGGGGTTTGGGCAGAAAGCCCCTTCTGGAGTTATTTTTTGGATACGGGGTCAGAGTCAAGGTCAAATCAGAGAACAATGGTAAAATTTGACCATAAACCAAAAACACCTCTACTGACCAAAATTTTGTNAGGGTCGTGTAATACCATTTTTTTTTGGGGGGGGGGGTTAGAGGGCAGGAAGCCCATTCTGGAGTTATTTTTTGGATACGGGGTCAGAGTCAAGGTCAAATCAGAGAACAATGGTAAAATTTGACCATAAACCAAAAAACACCTCTACTGTCCGAAAATTTGTTGTTTGTTATCTTCTCGTGGTTTAGTGGTGTACAACAATTTTTCTCATTTCAGTGCATGACGAGCCGGCGTGATCAGCAACCCAGCATCAGTCCTGCAACACCCCAGGCCATTGCAGTCGTCATGGCTGCTGGAGAGGGGAAGTGCCTCTTCACACTGTGCAGCGCCAAGGGAGCGTTACAGAGATTCAAGACAGTGGCCGTGGAGAAGATCGTCGCTACAAGCAAAGTGAAACGCGATGAACTGTACACAACTCTGTCAGGAAGTGATATTCTAGCTCATAAATCATGTTACTGTAGCTATACATCGAGGAGTAGAAACAATGAACAGAGAAAAGGGAATAAATTCCCCAGGCTAGTTCTGGATAGATCATCAACAACAAAACAGAAGTCATCATGGTCTCCGAGAAACAGGGGGCCGTAGCTTTCACTAGTGGCACAGCAATTGAACACATATGTCGCACATCATTACATGCATTTCACCCTTGTCCTGTTTACATCATCACGTTTCAGCCAGCTGAGACAGTCCCTTGTGAAATGGCTATCATAAAAGATCGTGACATCCCTCATCATTGCAACTTCACATTTGCTCCAGATAAACTCGTTCACCATCAACGCATTGGACATTCACAGTTCTTCTACTTCACTCAAAATACATCAGTTTTTGTGACTTGCCCAGACACACCTCCAGCCCATACATCAGCATCTGGTTTATACATCTCACCAGATTACTGTACAGTCCTGACGCCTACATTATCCACCTTGCCCACTAAAAACCATTATGCCATTCTCTACCACACACACATGTATTTTCAGCCATTACCTAGGATGAACTTAAATGTAAGTGTACACATTAAGTTGACTTCACCCAAGTATAAAACCATGCAACTAATAAATCAGACAATACAACCTTGGGAAGAATACAGCAGGATTATGTTTAACCCATATTATGTATACAGCCTAGCTCCAGTCATCTTTGTGATTTTCTCCATCATATTTGTTGTATTACTTTTGGCCATGCACAAAATGCAAGCGAGAATTGCTAACCTTGAATCAGTGTTTAAGAACTGTTCTGTACAAGTGAGACAAACTGTGTAAATAGTGTATACTGTATACTGTATATATATGTTTTATATAAAATAACAAAGAATGGGTTACACATAATATAGGCTTACTTTAATTATACTATTATATCTTATTTATATATGAATATATATAGCAAGTCCTTCTCATATATATTGTATAATTGACTACAGTAGACTTGCCATTGTTTTATTTTAATATTATTATACATGTAGGCCTACAATTTTATAACTACAGTGACTACATTATCCCAATTATGTAACTTTTGCAGTGTTATGTATTTCACTTAATTAACTTACAAGTTGATTGTTATGACAACATTTCCTGTTGCTGGTACGACAGTGGGCTTGACCGAGTGATATACAGATATTATACTGTATAGGCATTAGTATATATATATTTATATCTCATAAACACAAGGAGCGATGGGCCCTGGTAAAAATAGAAATCGCCCCTTATGTTTCAGATAATGTGTTACTAAACAAAGATCAAGTAGGTTATTAAGAAAATTTCGTTTTCACCCAGCAATCATTACGATTCCAGGATGACTATAGACTTTTTTCCGACTTTGCAATGTATTTTCGTGGTAAAAAACGCTCCCGATATTTCAAGAAAGGTGTCATCTGTGGATAGATAATGTAACTGATCATAAAATATTCTTTCTCGACTAGAAATGAACCTGATTTCTGGATCACTATAAATAGTTTGTGTGTCGTTTTCCAGTGCATCGTTCGTTGTAAAAATCGCAACTGACGTATCAGATAAGGTGTCACTGAAGGATAATCAATAAGGTTATTAAAAAATATCCAGTTACAATTAGAAATCAAACTGAATCCAGGATGACTATAAATCTATCTGTTCAGTTTTCTGTGGTTATTTGTTCGTAGTGAGAAACGCACCAAGCATATCAGAGTAAGTGTCAGCGAAAGAAATACAAGGTTGTAGCTGGATAGAGATGAACCCGACTGCAGTATGACTATAAATATTTTCTCTCTTGTTTTCACGGAGCCATACATCGTAGTAATAATCGCAGCTGAAGTATCAGGTAAGGTGTCATTGAAGAAAGATCAAGTATGTTCTTATGAATAATTTGATTTCAGTCAGATGTCATTCATATTTCAGAATGACTATAAATATTCGTGTTGCGTTTTTTTGCAATGCATTATCGGGGTGAAAAACTCTCCAGAAGTTTCGCGTAAGGTGTCACTAGTGGAAAGATAAAGTTATTTACTATTAAAAATCCGTTTTCATCTAGAAATGAGCCCAATTTCAGGATGACTATAAACATTTTGTGTGGCTTTCACGGAGCCATAGTTCGTGGTAGAAATCGCTCCTGATGTATCAGGTAAGGTGTCATTGAAGATGGATAAAGTAGGGCATCATTAAAAGTTCATTTTCAGTAAGAAATCAACCTTATTCCAGGATGACTATAAATATTTTAATCCCGTTTTCTGCGATTCTTTGTTCGTAATGTTGAAATAAGAACCAATCAAATCATGGTAGGTGTCGGTGCAGGCAAGACGAAGTAGTTTATCATGAAATCTCCTTACCCGATTAGAAATAAACCTGATTTCATGATGACTATAAATATTTTGTGTCTAGTTCACACGGACCGATGGATCTTGGTAAAAATCGCACCTGAAGTATCAGGAAAGGTGTCACTGAAGATGGATCAAGTAGGGTATCATTAAATGTCAAATTACAGTAAGAAATCAACCTTATTCCATGATGACTATAAATATTTTTCTCCCGTTTTCTGCGATTCTTTGTTCGTACTATTGAAAAAAGATCCAAGCATATTAGGGTAGGTGTCTATGCAGAGAAAACGAAGTAGTTTATTATAAAAGCTTCGTTGCCGAGTAGAAATGAACCCGATTTTATGAAGACTATAAATATTTTGTGTCTAGTTCACACGAACCGATGGATCCTGGTAAAAACCGCACCTGAAGTATCAGGAAACGTGTCACTCTTTACTTATCCCATAATTCTTCTGACTATCAAAAATTCTTTGACTATCTTGCTTGTACGAGGGAACACATTCTATCCATTTCTCCTATCTCTGAAATCTCCATTCTAGGAGATTTCAATGTTCACCACCACCTTTGGCTCTCCTCTCCTTTCACCGATCCACCTGGTGAACAAGCCTACATCTTTTCCATCCTTAATGACCTAGAGCAGCTTGTACAGCACCCTACCCGTATCCCCGACCGCCTTGGAGATAGTTCCAACATACTTGATCTTTTCCTAACAACTAATCCTTCTGCTTGCACTGTTAATCTTTTCACTCTGTTGGGCTCCTCCGATCATAACCTTATTACCTTAACCTGTCCTATCGCTTCGGTACGGCCTGTGGACCCTCCAAAGATACGCCGTCTGTGACACTTTGGAGCTGCCGATTGGGGGGCCCTCAGGCAGTACTACTTTGATTTTCCTTGGAATGATTATTACTTCCATGGCCTGGAGGCATCTTTTTGTGCCCTGCACATTACGGAGATTATTCTCTCGGGCATGGAAGCATACATTCCTTTCTCATATCCTCTGACTAATGCAAGAAAGCCTTGGTTTAATTACGCTTGTTCTAATGCTGTCCGCAACAAGGAGAGGGTCTATAAAAGGTACCGGAGCCAACCCACCCCTGAATCACATCTTTTATTTATTTCTGCCCGGAATCGTGCTAAGTCTGTTCTTCGCTCTGCTAAAAATAATTTCATCCGTGCTAAATGTTCTCAGCTCTCCAACTCGGATTCTTCTCGCTCCTTCTGGCACCTAGGCAAAAACCTTTCTAACAACTTTACCTCATCATCCTTCCCTCCTCTTTTCTACTGTGATGGCTCTGTAGCTATTTCTTCTACTGATAAAGCAGATTTCTTTGCTCAGACTCTCTCCTCCAATTCCACCTTAGACAATTCCGGTGCTGTTTCTCCATCACTTCCCCCTCTGACTTCCTCTTGACTGACATTAAAATTTCTTCAGCTGATGTATTTTCTGCCATCACTGGCCCCAATACTAACAAGACATAAGGGCCTGATGGTGTCTCTCCTGTTGTTCTCAAAAACTGTGCTTCTGTGCTTACACCCTGCCTAAGTAAACTCTTTCGCCTTTGTCTATCAATTTGTACCTTTCCTTCTTGCTGGAAGTTTGCTCCCATTCATCCAGTCCCAAAGAAGGGTGACCATTCCCAACCTTCTAACTATCGTCCAGTTGCTTTAACATCCTGTATCTGAAAGGTTTTCGAGTCAGTTCTTAACAGATAAATCTTAAAGCATCTTTCCTGTCACAACCTTCTTTCTGATCGTCAGTATGGGTTCCGTTAGGGACGCTCCACTGGCGATCTCCCCACCTACCTTTCAGAATCCTGGTCATCCTCCTTTCGGGACTTTGGCGAAAGCTTTGCCATCGCACTTGACTTCTCAAAGGCTTTCGATCGAGTCTGGCATAAATCTTTAATTTATAAACTGCCCTCCTACGGTTTCTATCCTTCTATCTGTGCCTTCATCTCTAGCTTCATTTCTGGTCGCTCTATAGCCTCTGTTTAAGACGGCCATCGTTCTTCTCCTAGACCTATCAACAGTGGTGTTTCTCAGGGCTCTGAACTATCACCAACTCTCATCCTTTTATTCATCAATGACCTAAGCTGTACATCTAACCTTATCCACTCATATACTGATGATTCCACCCTTCACCTTTCCATTCGGTTTCCGCAACGTCCATATCAGCAGTTACTTCAACAAAAAAGGGATGAGGCTATGGCACACCTAGTGTTTGACTTGGCTCGTATCTCTGATTGGTGTAAAAATAATCTTGTTATTTCTAATGCATCAAAAACTCAGTTCTTACGCTTATCAACCCGACAAAATCTTCCTAAGGATTACCCACTAATGTTTAATAATGCCCAGTTCAGTCCTGCATCATCTTTGAATATGCTTGGGGTTTCATTCCCTCGGGATTTGTCTTGGAAAAAACATATTACATCTCTTGTGAAATCTGCTTCCAAGAGATTAGGTTTGCTAAGCCGACTCTGAACATTCTTTAGCCCTGCACAGTTGTTGACTTTGTTCACTGGTTTTATCCGCCCGTGTATGGAGTACAACTCTCACATGTGGGGAGGTTCCCCACATGCAGCTCTTCTCAATAGGGTGGAGTCAAAAGCTTTTCGTCTCATTAACTCTCATCCTCTTACTGATTCCCTTCAACCTTTGTCTCTTCTCCTCACTGTTGCATCTTTGTCTTTCTTCTATCGCTACTTCAACGGTCACTGCTCCTGTGAACTGTCTGCTTGCATCCCTCCACCTCTACGACAGGCACGTAGTACCTGTCTAGCAACAAACTCTCATCTCTTTTATGTCCAACTCTTTAATGCAAGTGTTAACCGTTACTCCCAGTCCTTCATTTATGCAACTGGTCAACTCTGGAACTGTCTTCCTCTGTCTGTATATCCTGCTTCCTATAATCTCCAGTCTTTCAAATGTAGTGTGTCCAGGCTTCTCGAAATGAACAGATCTTGAATTTGGCTCTTTTGTATTGTTTTTGCTTTTCCTTCTTTCTTGCATAAAAAAAAAATGTCAGTTTACAGTAAGAAATCAACCTTATTCCAGGATGACTAGAAATATTTTTCTCCTGTTATCTGCGATTCTTTGTTCGTAATGATGAAATTTTAACCAATCAAATCATGGAAGGTGTCGGTGCAGGAAAGACGAAGTAGTTTATAATGAAATCTCCGTTGGCGACTAGAAATGAACCCGATTTCATGATGACAATAAATAATTTGTGTCTAGTTTAGACAGAGCGATGGATCCTGGTATAAATCGCTCCTGAAGTAACAGGAAAGGTGTCACTGAAGAAGGATCAAGTAGGGTATCATTAAATGTCAAATTACAGTAAGAAATCAACCTTATTCCAGGATGACTTTTAATATTTTTCTCCCGTTCTCTAAGATTCTTTGTTCGTACTATTGAAAAATTAAACAAACATAACACGGTAGGTGTGTATGCAGGAAACACGAAGTAGTTTATCATGAAATCGTTGTCGAGTAGAAATGAACCCGATATCATGGTGACTATAAATATTTTGAGCCTAGTTCACACGGACCGATGGATCCTGGTGAAAAACGCAGCTGAAGTATAAGGAAAGGTGTTAGTGAAGAAGGATCAAGTAGATTATGATAATTTAGTTTTCAATCAGCAATCATTACGATTCCAGGATAACTACAGACTTTTCTTTCCGTCTTTTCAATGTATTTTCGTGGTGAAAAACGCTCCCGATAATTCAAGTAACGTGTCATTGGTGGATAGATAATGTAATTGATTATTAAAAATTGTTTCTCGAGTAGAAATGAACCCGATTTCTGGATCGCTATCAATATTTTGTGTGTGGTTTTCCAGTGCATCGATCGTGGTAAAAATGGCACCTGACGTATCAGAAAAGGTGTCACTGAAGGATAATAAAGTAGGTTATTATAAAATATCCAGTTACAATTAGAAATCAACCTGAATCCAGGATGACTATAAATCTATTTGTTCAGTTTTCTGCGATTATTTGTTCGTAGTGAGAAACGCACCAAGCATATCAGAGTAAGTGTCAGCGAAAGAAATGCAAGGTTGTTGCTGGATAGAGATGAACCCGATTTCATTATGACTACAAATATTTTCTCTCTTGTTTTCACGGAGCCATACATCGTAGTAATAATCGCAGCTGAAGTATCAGGTAAGGTGTCATTGAAGAAAGATCAAATATGTTCTAATGAATAATTTGATTTCAGTCAGAAGCCATTCATATTTCAGAATGACTATAAATGTTCGTGTTGCGTTTTTTGCAATGTATTATCGGGGTGAAAAACTCACCATAAGTTTCGCGTAATTTGTCAGTTGTGGAAAGATAAAGTTATTTATTATCAAAACTCCGTTTTCGACTGAAAATGAGCCCATTTTCAGGATGTCTATAAACATTTTGAGTGGCTTTCACGGTGCCATAGTTCGTGGTAGAAATCGCTCCTGAAATATCAGGTAAGGTATCATTAAGGATGGATCAAGCAGGGTATGATTAAAAGCCAATTTACTTTAAGGAATTGACCTTATTCCAGGATGACTATAAATATTTTTCTACAGTTTTCTGCGATTTTTTGTTCGTAATGTTGAAAAAGAACCAGTCATATAATGGTAGGTGTCGGTGCAGGAAAGACGAAGTAGTTTATCATGAAATCTTCGTTGCCGACAAGAAATGAATCCGATTTCATGATGACTAAAAAATTTTTGTGTCTAGTTCAGACGGAGCGATGGACCCTGGTATTAATCGCACCTGAAGTATCAGGAAAGGTGTCACTGAAGAAGAATCAAGTAGGGTATCATTAAATGTCAAATAACAGTAAGAATTGAACCTTATTCCACGATGACTATAAATATTTTTCTCAAGTTCTCTGCGATTCTTTGTTCGTAATGTGGAAATAGGAACCAATCATATCATGGTAGGAGTCGGTGTAGGAAAGACGAAATAGTTTATCATGAAATCTCCGTTGCCGACTAGAATTGAACTTGATTTCATTATGACAATAAATATTATGTGTCTAGTTCAAACGGACCAATGGATCCTGGTAAAAATCGCACCTGAAGTATCAGGAAAGGTGTCACTGAAGAAGGATCAAGTAGGGTATCATTAAATGTCAAACTACAGTAAGAAATCAACCTTATTCCAGGATGACTATAAATATTTTTCTCCCGTTTTTTGCGACTGTTTGTTCTTACTATTGAAAAAGGAACCAAGCATATCAGGGCAGGTCTCTGTGCAGGAAAGACGAAGTCCTTTATCATGAAATCTTCGTTGCCGACTAGAAATGAACCCGATTTCATGATGACTATAAATTTTTTGTTTCTAGTTCACATGGAGCGGTGGACCCTGGTAAAAATAAAAATCGCACCGTACGTTTCAGGAAAGGTGTTACTGAAGAAGGAATTCCTCTTCAATCAGCAATCATTACGATTCCAGGTTGACTATAGACCTTTTTTTTCCAACTTTGCAATGTATTTTCGTGGTGAAAAACGCTCCCGATATTCCAAGTAAGGTGTTATTGGTGGATAGATAATGTAATTGATTATTAAAAATTCTTTCTCGACTAGAAATGATCCCGATTTCAGAATCACTATAAATATTTTGTGATTGGTTTCCAGTGTATCGTTCGTGGTAAAGATCGCATGGTGTCACTAAAAGACAAGAAAGGTTTTTATATTATATCCAGTTACAATTAGAAATTAATATGAATCCAAGATGACTATAAATCTATTTGTTCAGTTTTCTGCACTTATTTGTTCGTAGTGAGAAACGCAGCAAGCATATCAGAGTACGTGTCAGTGAAAGAAATATAAGGTAGTTGCTGGATAGAGATGAACCCGATTTCATTATGACTACAAATATTTTCTCTCTTGTTTTTACGGAGCCATACATCGTAGTAATAATCGGAGCTGAAGTATCAGGTAAGGTGTCATTGAAGAAAGATCAAGTATGTTCTTATGAATTTATTTGATTTCAGTTAGAAGTCATTCATATTTCAGAATGACTATAAATATTTGTGTTGCGCTTTTTTGCAATGCATTATCTTGGTTAAAAACTCTCCAGAAGATTCGCGTTAGGTGTCACTAGTGGAAAGATAAAGTTATTTATTATTAAAAATCGGTTTTCGACTAGAAATGAGAACAATTTCAGGATGACTATTAACATTTTGTGTGGCTTTCACGGAGCCATAGTTCGTTGTAGAAATCGCTCCTGAAGTATCAGGTAAGGTGGGACTTTGATGCATGGTCGTGGAGAGAGCAGACGTGTTTTTGCTGAGCTCTCCTCTAGCTTCTTAGGGCTGCCTCACCGGCATTAGCTTTTTTTTTCACCCTTCTGGTGCTCGATAGGCCAGCTAGTATCTCAATTTCCTCCCCTCCCTATTAGCTTGGAACAGTAGGTGTCTGTTCCTATTTACTGAGATTACCTTTGCTTGCTGCCCACGGAGGGTCCCCCCCCCCCCCACTGATCGCTCTGGGGCGTGAATTGCCACGGTCGGGCCTCCCTGGAGTGGTTTGAGAGGGCAATTTCAGCCTTAGGTGTTTGGTCCCGGGTTGTTTGTCCTTTGCTTGTCTTTCCTCCTTCTTCCCACTTCCCCCTTTAGGGGGAACTGATTACTATGTCGGACGCCTCTGCCGCCTCCCCCCCCTTCAGGGGGGGAGGTAGCACTGACCAACCCACGACTGTCATACGGACTGACCGCCCTGAGACTGAACGGCCCCAGACACGACCCCTGCTGGACATCCCTGTAAATAATGCCCAATATGTTACCCTACATGCTCTAGGTTCCACTCCCTTGAGCAGTCTCAATCCTTTCATTATCAAGAAAGTGATTGATTACTGTGCTGGGGAGGTGGAACAGGTGAAAAAACTTGGTGACGGAGACCTCCTTATTAAAACTGTCAACTCTTCTCAGGTAAAGGACTTGATGAAACTGCGTAAGTTTCATGAATATGATGTCGAGCCGAAGATCCCGCACTCCATGATTTCCTGCAAGGGTGTCATCACCTGCAGGGATCTCATGGTTATGGAAGAAGACGAGATCATACGGGAACTTGCCCAGCAGGACGTAATTGTTGCCCGGTTTATTACTAGATATTCCGAAGGCGTGAGGACGAAGACTGCCACTATTGTCTTGACCTTTGGCAAAGTATCCCTTCCAGAATATGTCAAAATTGGCAACGAAATTGTCAACGTCGGACCATACATCCCAAATCCGCTTCGTTGCTTGAAGTGTCAATTATATGGACACGGTACTAAGACTTGTCGGGCTTCTCAGTCAGTGTGTGGCAAATGTGCAACACGGGAACATGGTGTTGAACACTGCACATCGGAGACTGTACGTTGTTTTCACTGCAAGGGAGCACACTCCACTTCCTCTAGGTATTGTCCCAAGTGGAAGGAGGAGAAAGAGGTCTGTGTAGTGAAAGCAACTGAGGGCATTTCCTACTATGAAGCTAGGAAAAAGGTGAAGGAGTTGCATGCAACTCCCACGCCGAATCGGTCCTATGCTTCGGCGGTGATGTCCCGTCCCGTGATGTGCTCTGTTGCAATACAGACCCTGAACCTGTTGCTCTTGCCATGCCCTCTGCTTCTCCATCTGAGCCTCCTGTCCAATCCACCTCTCAAACTGACATCCCTGTTGCACCTTCCTACTCTCAGGCTGCTGCTGCTTCTGAGTCAGTCAAGCCTAAACAGAAGCCAGACAACTCAAGCAAGAGTAATATGACCACCCTCACCAAACAGTCACGTTCACATGCTCTTCCTGCTACTGTTCCAGCGAGGGAGAGAAAGGGTAGCTCTTCTTCGGTGGAATCTGGTAGCCTCGTTATTGACGAAACTATGGAGGTTTCCGTCAACAAGCACCGGGTTAGGTCCCCCGGTAGTCGCTCGCCTGCTGGCTGGCGGCATAAAAGAACTAAGAGCGCTGGCCACCCCCGTAAATCCTAAACCGTCGCATTCACTGTGTTACAGTGGAATTGTAGAACTCTTGGGAATAAATTACATAATATAGCAATCCTGCTATCATTACACAGGCCAGACGTTGTTTGTTTACAGGAGACGCGCTTGGTGGATCACCCTGATCCTCCTCAGTTCAAACACTACCATTTGTATAGAAGATATGAAGGTCACGGAGTTGCCATATACACACACAAATCACACCCACAAAAGGAAGTGATTCTAAATTCTACTCTGGAAGCTGTCGCGTGCAGAGTAAAATTTAATAACACATATCTGTCTATTTGCTCTTTGTACTGTCCACCACATGACCCCATTGATAGTGATGCTTTAAGTTCCCTGTTTCAACATCTACCAGGGAATACGTTAGTATTGGGCGACTTTAACGCCCATCACTATCATTGGGGTAGCTAGAGGATCGATGGTCGTGGGGAGCAAGTAGCCGACCTAATACTACAGTCCAACCTCTG